>CAWUFW010000413.1:1187500-1285000 GCA_963921515.1 Calotriton arnoldi | reverse complement strand
AGGCATCCTGCCACTCAGCAGGACCGAGGACAGACCCTGGGGTGGGGAGGCCGCACTCCCCGGGGCCCCTGGACCCAGCCCAGCAGGGGGAGGCTCCCCGGGGCTGCCAGACCCCATCCAGGGCAGCCTGCCACGCGGCAGGCCCAGGGACGGACCCAGGGCTGGGGCGGCATCCTGGCCCGCCCAGCTGCCGGCTGAGGACCGCTAGGCCGAGAGGGGTCCCAGAGTACCCTGTCCCTAGTAATCCGGAGGAAGGCTATTCCGCTTTCTGGGAATCTGTGCGCACCGCGAGGCTCAGGGGACCCTGGGCGCGAACGTGTCTGACCTCCTGGAGCCCTGGCTGGGATCCGGGAGGCAAATGATCCCTCATCGGGACTTCCAGGGCGGCCCGGCCATCTGGCCGCCCCATTGGAAAGCATTGCGTGTGATCAGATAGCCAAGGGGATAGGTGCGACCAGATGGCCGGGACCGAAAGGACTGCCATCTGCCCGCCCCGAGCTGAGCCATAGCGGTAGGGCTCCCGCCTGCCCTTGCAGGTCTCCGGGGCTCTGCACCAGGGACCCTTGTCCTGGGCAGATGGACACTTGGCAGGCAGCAGGACGGGGGCTCCCAAACCCCAGGCCCTGACCGAAACGCAGTCCCCGGGGCCGGTCCCTGCTTCTCAACCCAGCCAGGCCGGGGAGATCGGGGAGCCTGCCCAGGCACGAGGGACCCCTGGAGATCGGGGAGCCTGCCCAGGCACGAGGGACCCCTGTCCCGGGAACACGGACCCTCAAGACGTGCGCTCGTTTTCCACCCATTTTTTCCAAAATTCTGCATAGTGGCGCTATGCCAACTACGCCCAGCCCTACCCCTGTCCCGGGCACACGGACCCTCAGGACGTGCGCTCGTTTTCCACACATTTTTTTTCCAAAATTTTGCGTAGTGGCGCTCCGCCAACTACGCCCAGCCCTACTCAGGAGTGGGTATTAATGTTATAATAAACTTCGTTTCGGCTCAATCTAATTTGCTCTGAATACTGGTTGGTCTTCCTTTAAGATTAAATCAAAACAGAATTTATTTTCTGTAAAAATATTAATGTTCTTTGTGAGATTAAGTCCATCCAGGATTTCCTGTACTATCATATTGTCTTTTTGAAAATGAGTTCCATGTGAACACTTGTCCCAAACTTACACTTGATACCCATGTTCACATGGACATTTGGGTTGTGCTTTTGTTTTTTGGAATTTTCCCCAAAAACAAATCACCAACCTTCATAGGGGCAGAGGACGCTTCTTCTGAAGCAGCAGTTGCGCTCTATAAATAACTCTTCATTCAATCATGCTGCTAGTTTCCTATTTGGTCTGAATCGCTCCAAGGGATCATGCCGGCCCTGAGGTCCTCCATTGGTTTCTCCTGTAGATTGCATCTTCAATGGAGAGTCCTTGCAGCAGTATCAAGCGTAGAAACATATGAAAGTTTCTTTGTGGTACCCTCAGGGCAGTCGGTGGGATTGCAGCTCACATAACACCTGTCTGGGTTCTGAAACATCACATTATTCTTGACACAAAACAGAACGACTCGCCAAATATCCACTCGCGAGTGGACATGGGTATTCCCCTGGGAGATGGTATACACACAATCTCTTTGTATGCAGACGACATTCTTCTATATGTGAGAGATCTTCACTCCATCCCTCCCTCTCTAGATTTAGCACTTTCATTATTTGCCACTGCATCAGGGCTACATGTCAATGCAGCGAAGTCCATTCTTTTTCCTTTCTCATCGGACACCCTCAACCTGGAGCACTCCCTGGGCGGTGTCCTAGTGCCATGGTGTGTTGACGCCTTCCGTTACTTGGGTGTCCGCATATACCGGAAGAAAACCGACCTATTTGAGGGCAGTATTATCAGAGCCTCCGCCACTATTCAGTCGCAGATGGCCTTCTGGGAAACTCTTCCATTGTCTGTCTCTGGCAGAGTGGCCCTCACGAAAATGGTGGTCCTTCCTCGCCTTTACTACTTCACTGCCCTAACCCTCTATATCCCTCCTTCCTTCTTCTGTAAATTTGAAAAGATAATTAGAGACTTTATCTGGGGGGCATCTAGACATAGGGTTTCCATTAAGAAGCTTTATCTACCAGCGGGGCAGGGCAGACTCGTGGTGCCTAACCTCGAGCACTATTACCTTGCCGCTCAGTTACAATGGATAGCCAGTGGGCTAGCTTCCCGTCACTTGTCAGACACAGCCACGCTACAATCTCCTGCACCACACCACACTCTGCTTCACATGTTCCATACATGTGCGAAACCCAGGAATATAGATTCCTTGCTACTCTCAATAGCATACAAATGCTACCGCAGAAGCCTATTTATCACCCAGGCACCACGTCATATGCCCCTGCTATTCCCCTATTAGGGACACCAAGGGGACGTTCACCTATCACGGCAGCGGAACTACGCAATTGGGACACGACGGGTATCCACGACACAGGGGACCTCTTTCGCGATGGTACCCTTATCCCATACACAGCTCATCTCGGAGGAGGGTCTCCACCCTGGATACTTCTTCCTACACCGTGCGCTCATAGCCACACTCTCATCCAGGTGGGGCAACCTGACCACGGAACCTCCTACACACGATATGATTCAATACTGACATATAATGGGGGAAGGGGGTCACCTGATCCGTTGGTTTGCATCGTCCCTCTGTCAACATGCAGCAAGCTCACTGCCCCCCTTAAAACAGCATTGGGAGGACGATCTGGGGTGAGCCCTTTCGGACAAGGAATGGACGGCCGTGTTGGAGGGCCCAACGCGCGTCCCTCATAATCAGCGCTTTTGCCAGATTCAGTTTTTTACCCTACACCGGGCATACCTCACCCCAGCCCAGATTAATAAGTACTTTCACCGCAAGAACTCAGCCTGCCCTAGGTGTCGTTTACCAAATACTGAACTACTGCACATGCTATGGCATTGACCCGCCCTGGGGGAGTACTGAGCTGATGTAGCGACCACCTTGGCCCGTTGCACTGAACGTGACATCCCTTTTCACTGGGAGGTATATATTTTGCACCCCTTCAAGAGGGGCAGGAAAAACAGGGTCACCTCCAGATTCCTAGACCTGGAGCTAGTTACAGCGAAGCGCCTAATCACTAAGCGGTGGAAAACGCTGGTCGTCCCGCATGTAATGGCCTGGCGCTGCTCTTTACTTAACTGGCAGACAATTTATAAGGGAGCACAAGATGTTGCTATGAGCACAGAAGGAGAATAGGGAGACAATAATTTGCAGAGACAAAGAGAAACTTTTTATATATAATATCATATATTTAAAGGTAAAGACAGCACTGTTACATTAAACGGCATGTAACCTGTGTTATACTGTGCACAAGTGCTCGTGAAATGGTGAACGGCGCAAGTGACACCTGAGGAAGTATGTACAACAGGTAGGGGTTGCACAACAAAACAAATTATATACAAAGTGTATTTGCGGTAATACCCATACAGTAAATGCAAATGAATACAGAGTGATTTGAATGGGTAAACACGAGAGAGGCACCATAAAGTTTGCTTTAAAAAGTCAACAGCGTTTCGGCCTATGTACAATGTTAGGCCATCATCAGGACCAGGTTACAGATGAATACATATCTGAAAAATAACAACCCTAGGCAACACAAGGCCCAGTTAATTATATGGACCTATTCAAAACAACTGGATGCTAACATGGACTCAGTGTACAACAGATTCAAATTAAAAACATCATTTTATTAGTGCAATTTCATATTAAAAAATAATTGTATTAAACATGTACATCACTATACAGAAGACAATACAATATACTGTACTCGGTACAACAACATTCAAATATACAGTAAACAAACATGTAAAAAATCCAAGTTGGTATACAATTTGCAAAATGATTCTCACAACTGGATACATAAATACATACATATAAAAGATTTCACAAATCACAAAGTGGCTGGATAGTAAAATTTCTTATTTTCTCTACGCACGTTTCGGCGTGCTGAGCGCCTTCTTCAGGAAAGCCACAGTGATTCCCAAGAAAAATGATATGGGGCCCAATAGATGTATGGAGCCACGGATATAAAAGTCAAATAGATAATTTCTCCACTCGGGGCTAAATGGCCCACTTTTCCACACTGCCAGGTATCAGACTGATAATACTCGAATGATATTTCTAGAACTTATAATTGCCCAATCGTGAAATTGATAGTACAAGTTCTATCTGGGACTTGAACCCAAGTCACCAGAATGTAATAGGTCCACGTAAATGGCTGTACTGATCTTCAAAACAAAACTTCAATTTGGAAAACTGTCAAGTAGAATTGGTAATGCAAGTTCTATCTGGGACTTGAGCCAAGTCACCAGAACGTAATAAATCCACAGAGCGTAAATGGCTGTACTGATCTTCAAAACGAAACTTTAATTTGGAAAACCGTCAGGAATAGATGTATAGATGTCCAGTCTGAATGATCTGTTAATACCTCTAGGTTTTGAGGTACACTATACGCTGATATGCGGGGGACAGCCGTCCTCTTCGTAAGACCGGAACCTGAGCCTAGGTTATCGGCATGCACTGCCTTTTTAAAGAGGCTCTCACGCCACCTGTACCCACCATCCTGTGATTAATTTGTGCTCAAACAGGATCCGCGCATATCCAGCGCCCTGCACCATCTCAATGGACGCTCCGTGAAAGCCTCCTAATTCATACGTGACCGCCACCGGACGTCTATACCTTTCCTGCCCTCAGCAGCTTCCCAGCGCTTGCCGGACCCACGCCACCTGTACCCACGCATCCTGGGATCATATCTTGCTGAAACAGGATCCGCACATTACAGCGCCCTGCACCATCTTAAGGGATGCTCCGTGAAGCCTCCTATATCATTGCTGCCATGTCCGCAGCTCTCCCCACTTGAGGACCTTAATCCTTACGCCCAGGCAGTCCTGCATTAATCGGACCCTCTTAACAGGAATGCTTCTCTTTCCACACTGTTATGTATTCATCTATAACCTGGTCCTGATGATGGCCTAACATTGTACATAGGCCGAAACGCCGTCGACTTTTTACAGAGAAATTTACGGCACCTCTCTCGTGTTTACCCATTCAAATCACTCTGTATTCATTTGCATTTACTGTATGGGTATTACCACAAATACACTTTGTATACAATCTGTTTTGTTGTGCGCCCCCTACCCACTGTACATACGTCCTCACGTGTCACTTGCGCGGTTCACCATTTCACGAGCACTTGTGCACAGTATAACACAGGTTACATGCCATTTAATGTAACACAGTGCTGTCTTTACCTTTAAATATACAATATTATATATAAAAAGTTTCTCTTTGTCTTTGCAAATTATTGTCTCCCTATTCACCTTCTGTGCTCATAGCAACTACTTGTGCTCCCTTATAAATTGTCTGACAAATAATACCCTATGAGACATTGTTGCATGTTACACACCATTGCCCTAGTCTCTACCGGGTTTACGGGCTGCCTCCTGTAGTTTGTTACTCTTTACTTAACTGGGCCAGGGTGGAAGGCGTGGCCCTGCAGAGGGAGGACCTGCTGGGGCTTCGCAAATTTCCCCTAGCCAGCAGTTGGGGGGGCTATTGTGGCTGATCTGCAGAGACTAGATACACCCTCTGGGGACTCTCAAGGGAGGATGGGAGACTAGGCAGTCCCAATGTCACAATTTGGGATTGCTTCCGCGGTAACACATGAAGGGCAGAGTTCCACTATGCCTGGTCAGCCAGTTAACTCATAGATATTCAACACCTTATACAAGCAGATAGGCTTCCGATGTAGTACACCACAGCAACAGGTCACAGGCGGTTACCCCATCCCTTGATTGACTTACTTTGTCCTCATTTTGTTGAACCTTACTCCCACTGTTCAAATCTGCGACATAACACATGGGGATTATCTGCGCTACACATATTACATGGCCATACCCGGCTACTATTGTTAAGGGCATGTGACCCTCTAAGGTATGCTCCTCGGTTTTCTCTTGCATGCCACTCTGTATGCTCGCTGGTCCTATAGTACCAATACCCAAAGATATCTAATGTGGTTTATTGTGTATGCTGATACTACGCTTATGTTGTTGTCCAATATGAAATGTCAATAAAAAGACTGAAACAAAAAAACAGAACGACTCGCCAAAAACATTCCACACAACACACCTCTCCTGCATACATTGTTAAAAACAACATATATCATTTCATAACTAAATTTAATCTATGGCGAGTAAGGCTTGTTTCTAAATAACATTAATTTCTAATAATGTTCATCTACATACAGTATGTACATATAAATATACACCTTCTTTTCCTAAGATGGTATCAAATGATGTGTAGGCAACAACAAACAAGCACTGGCATAGCCAATAGGTCTTGCCTTTGGGACTTTATGTGTTTAGCCAGAGCTATTGGCGTTACCAGTGTCTGTAAGCAATGTTGAAAAGTTATAATAAAAAAGTGTTATAAGCATTTTTGTAACCTTATATATAACCAAGAAGACATTATGTACAACTGAACAACCCTATTAAAAAAAGAATTAACTTGAAAAAATGCTGCGAGGCATGGTGTAATCCCTTAGTGAGGTTTGAACACACCCACATATGCCCCCCAGGAGGGGACCTTTTGCAATCGATCAGCACTTTGCCTAAAAGCGTGCACGTTTTGCATTGCTTTCTATTGCAACGCGTGCACGTTTGGCGTTTCCCTTGCGGGAGCGAGCATTGGCGCCATCTGTTAGTAATTATCTTGAAAACAGATGGTGCCCCTGCTCGCTCCCGCAAGGGAAACGCTGTGTGTGTCTTTTTTCCCTGCTTTCGCTTTCTCCGCATCCCCTCTTTTAACTTATTCGTAGACGCTCGTCGTTTCCCTGCTCTAACCCTTGCTTTATTAATGACGATCTGCTCTCGTCTAGCCCTCTTTCCTACATCTGAGTCTCGTCGCGTGGTCTTTCTCTTGACTTATTTTTGCTGTATCTCTTGTTGGCTACCAGTTGTTGGCTTCATTAACGCATCTGCTGGGATCTGGGAGCAAAAAGCAGGCGCCATGTAAAAATCCCCGCGTCATCCACTCGGCTTCCGGTCGTTCACTAAAACCCAAAACATGACAACGGCTGCTATTTACCCAGCAGCTGCAAGGCTGGCAACGAGCACGGTATGAAACAAGCGCCGTATTCTTGTGACTCTATCTGTTCTGCTACCTTGCATTTGTTTTCTTCCAAGTGACCCTTCCCTTTTTAGGCCCTTCAACATGTATGATCATCTTCAGAATGCGTTTCACGCGAAAGGACGGCCCTCGCAATACTATTTATTCGCTAGCATAAAACATCTAAAACACAAATATGTTTTCCTGTTTTTCCCCGACATATATGAAATCGAGTCCACAGCACCTTAAGGCCGCAGTCGTTGGCAGTTCCCTCGGTGCTATTAATGTATTTCCGCTAAAAGAGATCTGGACCATAAAAGCTTTTAATTCTGTCAGATGCTACTTACTTATGGGTTACTTTCTCGTTCTCTATTTACCTTTTTTTCCACCGTTGATTTTTTTTTAATTCCAAGATTAAATTATTTCCAGACTGCAAACTTTTTGAACTTTTGATTAATGCTGGATTCCTTTACAGAGGACTTATTTCTTGTCGTCAGAAATTCCACACAGAAACTACCAGAAAGACCTTTCATCCCAATGGAAACAAATGAAATTCCGAATAGTGACACTGCAGCAAATTGCCCGTCTTGGAGAACGAAGGACGGTTACTCGCCACAGATCCGCTAGATTCATACTTCCGCTCGCCCAACCCTACAGTACACACAAGGGCTACTGGGATTTGCCAGAGGTAATTCAAGGTGCTTCTGTCAAAGTGCACAGCACTGGTGGCAGTCCACCACCACCTCCATGAGGACAGTAAGTGAGGCAGGCTGCTCCACAGGAGGTCACATGGGTCCTCCCACAAATTGTGAAAAATCAATGTTCATCCCAGGAAACAAGCATCTTGCATATGAAACAAGCATTGGCATAGCCAATAGGTCTCGCCTTTGGGACCTTATAAGTGTTTAGGTACGCAGCACATTATCTTGGGTGCCACAACATACTGTTACTTCACATGAGTGCGGTGTAAGCCCACAGAGTGAATACAACATGCGCTGCATAGGCTCTACCTATACAAGCATTTGCAATGCAATAGGTCTCGCATTTATGCGAGTTTAAGCTATTGGCATTGTAAATGACAATGCCTTTTATTTATGTTTTAATAACGAAAACAAAAATAAAAGGCATTATTATTTGCAATGTCAATAGCTCAAACTCGCATAAATGCGAGACCTATTGCATTGCAAATGCTTGTTTTATTGGTTGCTGGCTCTGCCTTTAGAAATTCCATTGCTATGATTGGTGAACCATGTGCATTTGTCCCACCTTGTGGCTGGTTTGTTACTGCCCTGGCGATTGACCCTGCTACTTCGATCCTTTCACTAATGCCCATATGTTTTGTGTTAGAGTACTACTTTTTAGGTCTCACGCCTAGCGTTGCAGTGCGCAGCAGTGCTCACACAGCGCGAGACCTCTTGAATGGGCTTCAGAAAGCTAACCACACGCTCGTGCGTGTGGTTTTGTTTGTGAAGCCCACATTGGCTGTAGCGTGCTTTTTTTTTAAAATACTGGCACGCAATTGGGCGAAGGCGGGCGCATGTCCTGCCTTCGCTCCGCCCATTCCCGTCCGTGTCTAGGATGCGCATCAGCGCGCGGCACAGACGGCAGGCTCCCTCGCCCCCTCCCGCTCGCACCACTGTTTTTTTTTTTAAAGTAGCGATCGCTTCCGCGATCGCTTTCAGTGCCGCTTGTTTTAACAGCACTGAACAGATCAATTTTATTCCATTGCAGGATTGTAGTGATAAACAACAATATATATGAGCTTGGGTAAACAAATAATGTAACAAGTTCACAATCATCATCACACGTAGTATTTTTGCTAAAAGAAAAATTCAAAGCTCTTGATTTTTCAACCTATTTTCTATAGAAATTGCAAAACATTATGTAGACCGAAATCTTCGGGCTACAGAAACCACAGGCCGTCTACAATGAAGCTGAGCCAGATAGTAGTCCGTTTTCTATTTCTCGGCATCCTGGCTACTAAATCGTAGGACGAATAGAGCGTCATTTTGTGTATTGCCATTAGACTTGCCTGTGAAAGCAGCATTAAATCTTTTTGGTGTATCGAAATGAGGTTTCATTTACAAATAAATGTAGTTTCTTTGTGTAAACAAGATCTCTAAATCTTAGCGTTACTAATACAAAAGATAGACTGACATGCATCCAACACATTATAGAGAAAACGTGAATATTGGTTTTAGGATAGTGTGTAGTAATTAAATTAGGAAAGATTATTTTCGAAAATGAGGCACAATGTGTGTTAGATGGATCAAACTAACGTGCTCTTATTAAGAATATGCATCGTTCCAAGATGTCCGCTTTCTTTGCCTGGTCTGTGCCCTGACTGAAGCCTTATGTTTATTGTTAATAATTGTATTAGTAACCGCGGTTTGATGAACATTGCGATATAGTTGTGAAATTGTGAAGAGCAGCCTCGCCCAAGTAACCCGAGCTGGATGGTGACAGGTACCACGTGCGGCTGGCCCGAAGGGTGGAGCCTGGGGAACAAAATGGCTCGTCGATTATGTACATCAGTACCCCTAACTCTGCCATTCTTCATGGCGAGTACAGACGGTGTCAAACGGTGTTTCAGTATGTGGGAGTACAGCGCTATGATGTTACACAAACCCTTTCGTGAGAAACGCATCGCATCCTGATATGTCGTTGAATACTGGGTTTTGTAGTCCTGTTTAATACTTTATAAAATAATAACTGCAAGTTGCAGAATTCAAATTAAGTAACTGAACTGAATGATGATCTCCTCGGGCATGGAACTGGGAAATTTGAGAGCTCTCGAAGTATTGACAGAAACATAACTGCCTACTTAACTTGTCCCTTCTTTGTGTGTTCATAACTACCAAATGGCCATATCTGTAAAAAGATATGTGTGACTCTATTAGCCATTCTAGGTGCCGTCAGCATTCTCAATGTCTGGTGTTAAACTAGACTGTGGCTAAAAGACCGGGATTCGTAGTTGTTGTCAGAAATGACACAGGGCCACTTGCAGGCTGTAGTGTGACATATACAGGGATCCCAGGTCTTCCTGCGTCAGGCAAGAATAATCAAGTTTCCTTCATAAGAGGATGTGCTCTCATGGCTAGACTGCCGACTTTGGAGCTGGGAAACCGAGGTTCGAGCCTCGGGGGCGACTCCACATCCTGTGATTCTGGGCAAATCACGTTATCTCCCTGTGCCAACCAAAAAAAGCATTTGCAATGCAACAGGTCTCGCAGTTACGCAAGTTTGAGCTATTGGCATTGTAAATGGCTATGCCTTTTATTTTAGTTTTGGTTTTTAAAACATAAATAGAAGACATTGTCATTTACAATGGCAATAGCTTAAACTCGTTTTAAAAATAGTCACGTGCTGTAAAATGTCCTGGGCAGAGCTGGGCAGAGATCACTTGCAGAACACGTTCTCTCTTATACTTCACAGTGCTGCCTAAATGTAATCCATTTTTTTCAATTTTATTTTATCCTCTGACTCTCTTATCGCACTCTTTAAAAGTGATGTTGATTAAAGCAAAGACTTATACCTTTATGGCCTAAGGCCTGATTTAGAGTTTGGTGGAGAAGGTCCTCCACTACAAACACTACCCTGTCTGCCAAACCGACAGTTCGGCTGGTCTATTTACAGTCAGACTGACGGACATGCTTCTGACAACTGTGCCCCTGCTGGTTTCACCGGCAGAAACCTTACACCGACTGACTTGGGACATCATTCAACCTATTTAGAGCAGACAGTTTGATGTACTTTTTAGGTCGAGCATCAGCGTGCATGCGCTGTCTGCAAGACCAGTGGTAATCACTATACCGACTGTAATCCTACCTGCAGCTTCCCATAGCCTGATTGCAGTGTCACTCTTCTTTGCAGCCTGCTAATTGGTTCCCAACCCGATGATTCTCTTCCGTTTTCTTCCTGAGGAGCACCGCTCAACTACGGATTGATTTTCATTGATTTGTGGCTGTCCGCTTTTATTAGGAACTATTTCTTTGAACCCCCTCCCATTCCCCCTGCCCTCCATTTTTCATTATTTAAATGTGTCGCAAATCACTTCCAGCACGGTACACCGCGCTGTCAAGGTGTCCGAGTCCCTGTGGAGCGCAAACAGTGCGTGATTTGGGGAATGGTGTTTGTATATATATATATCTATATATATATATGTATACATTATGCTACTCTCCTCCTCACTTCCCTTCCTTGTGCCTCACGCTACTCTTCTCACTATCCTTTCTCATGCCTCACGCTGCTGTTCTCCTCTCTCTCCTTCCTTGCGCCTCACGCTGCTCTTTTCCTCACTCTCCTTCCTCATGACTCACGCTGCTCTTTTGCTCTCTCCTTCCTTGTACCACCTGCTGATCTTCTCCTCGCTCTTTTTCCTTGTACCTCCTGCTGCTCTTCTCCTCGCTTTCCTTCCTTGTACCTCCTGCTGCTCTTCGTCTCGCTTTCCTTCTTTGTACCCCCTGCTGCTCTTCTCCTCGCTCTCTTTCCTTGTACCTCCTGCTGCTCTTCTCCTCGCTTTCCTTCTTTGTACCTCCTGCTGCTCTTCGTCCCGCTTTCCTTCTTTGTACCCCCTGCTGCTCTTCTCCTCGCTCTCCTTCCTTGTACCTCCTTCTGCTCTTCTCCTTGCTCTCCTTCCTTGTATCTCCTGCTGCTCTTCTCCTCGCTCTCCTTCCTTGTACCTCCTGCTGCTCTTCTCCTCGCTCTCCTTCCTTGTACCTCCTGATGCTCTTCTCCTCGCTCTCTTTCCTTGTACCTCCTGCTGCTCTTCTCCTTGCTCTCCTTTCTTGTACCTCCTGCTGTTCTTGTCCTCGCTCTCCTTCCTTGTACCTCCTGCTACTGTTCTCCTTGCTCTCCTTCCTTGTACCTCCTGCTGCTCTTCTCCTTGCTCTCCTTCCTTGTACCTCCTACTGCTCTTCTCCTCGCTCTCCTGCCTTGTACCTCCTGCTGCTCTTCTTCTCACTCTCCATCCTTGTGCCTCACACGGTTCTTTGCCTCACTCTCCTTCTTTGTATCTTTGGCTCATCTTCTCATCACTCTCCTTCCTTTTGCCTCACGCTGCTTTTTTCCTCCTCAATGTCCTTCCTGATGCCTCACTGTGCTCTTCTCCTCCCTCTCCACCCTTTTGCCTCACGCTGCTCTCCTCCCCACTCTCCTTCCTTGTGCCTCACACTACTTTTCTCCTCGCTCTCCTTACTTGTACCTCCTGCTGCTCTTCTCCTCACTCTCCTTACTTATGGTTCATACTGCTCCACAACTAACTATCCCAATACAACACACATAATTCCACTGAACACCACATACATACAACTCCATAACACATAGGTAAAACACATTCCCATTTACAACGCCAAAAGCTCTAACTCAAATAAATGCGAGACCTATTGGCTATGCCAATGCTTGTTGTTTTTTCCCTCTCCTCACAGGTCGCTTGCATTTCTTGTTTCCTGGTCCTGTCTTCGGCACCCGCAGCTGCTCCCAGCCCTGTGTTTTCAGTCCAGCTGTCCAGGTCCCTGCCCCCTCAAACGTGCTTCGTGTTCCCCTCTCTCCTTCATTCGTTTTTATACCGCCGCTATTCTTGTTTGCTTTGTTTTTTGCAGATTTATATAGCGCGAACCTGACTCGAAGGTATTGGAGCGCTTTACACGAGCACCAGTTACGTTACACATGGACACATTCATTTTTGGTAGGCACGGGGAGATTACGTGATTTGCCCAGGATCACAGGATGATGAGCCGAGGCTCGAACCTTATTGTATTGTAGTTCCCAGCCAGACCATGTACATGAACCCACCCGACCTGACATTCTATATGCTGCATCTGATGGTGTAGTTCCTCTTGGTAGAACAAAAGTGTTCACTGCACAAATATAATAAAGGTCTTTGCTGGATTTACGACCTACAAAGAAATTCTCAAATAATTTTCATTCCACCACTCAAGGCTTAAATAAACCCCACATTCAAATCTCCGTCTGGCAATTACAATCCCTGAAAATTCCTCCATTAACACAAAGGCTTCTTTCCCAAAGAGCAGTGTCACTTCCGGCGACCTAAGCAACACCGGCGTAAATACTACAGTCATGTTTTTTCAACCATAGGAGGTCTTGGTCTTGCATATAAATGCAGTATGTATGTCTTTCAATCCTGCTTCAGTAGTATAATATTTTTACACCACACCCACCTCACACCACTCATGACGTCTGTTTTCAGGTCGAGGTGTCAGAAGTCCTGAGCCAGTAATGGAGAGAAACATTTCCAGCTCAACCACTGACATGCCCTCTATCAGACTACAAGAAGCCTGCTGCTCAGTGCCTATAGGGGCTCAATCGTGTTAGCATCTGTACCCCTGCAGCCCCTCCCTGGCTCAGGCATGCTGACTTAATTACATGAAATGCTGAGCGTGTGCTGGTAGTTAAACACAGTCTAATGCCATGGCGCCTCTTGCGTTTACCACAATGTACTAAGTTAAGAACAGCATACTGGATCAAGAATTGTGTGATGCATCACTCGAGATTTCAATGACGTTGCTCTAGAAGGTCGGGAGGCATTGTGGCATAAAGCCCAGAGCTGCCGACTTTGGAACTAGGGAACCAGGTTTGAGTCTCGGGCGGCTCAACATCCTGTGATTCTGGACAAATCACTTAATCTCCCTGTGCCTACCAAAAAAGAAAGTGTCCTTATGTGATGTAACTGACATTACTACTCCACTTGCCAGGGATAGACTCGAACTGATGACCTAGGGGGAAAGCCCTACAGACCTGTGACTTCATGTCCTCTAACGATGGGTTACAAGTACTTCGGAGGTATGGCCACATGCCAGGCTGTCTTCTGCCCTTAACTCCTGTCTCGCCTGAGCTTCTGCATGATGCTAAAACAAGGGCATCCTGCTTCCAAAGCCTGACTCACACACAACATGTTACTATAAAAGAAGTTCCAGCAAGCGTCAAACTAGAGGTGTTTCTTTTCTGCATCTTGCCACTCTACACAGTTGTCCGCAAAACCATAAACTCTTGTCCTCCGAGTGAGTACAAATAAGGCTACAACCAAACTAAAATATACATGTTACCTATCACACTGCTGTTATCATGGCATAGTTCTTAAGATAGAAAAGAGTATATATGTTTGGATGAATGGCAAAACATGATCATTTTACGTGGATTTATGCATAATCCAAATATGCGACACTTTAAGAACATTTATACCAGATTGACATTGTCTACCTATTCAAAGTTACCCTGCACATTTCACCTGCAATACTTTCATACCTTTCATTAAAGTATTATTAGTAAAATAATTAAATGATTTTTGAAATCGCATATTGTTACTACAGTTGTGTGATGTGAAAATTGCTTTCTACTAGGGTTTTGTTGAACTCTATGGCTTCCTTCTCCCGAACTGTCCCCCCTCTAGATTTCTGAATGTCTCTGATTGTACAGTGAGTAAAAAGTAAATTCTTGGAAGACAAAGAGTTTGATTACAGCAATCACTAATCAAACGGATACAAGGCGTTTACATAATTTTGGATGTGCTCATTTACCATACGTTTTATATAGCTCTACAAGAAGTGTACTGTATACTTCAGAGGGCTGCACAGTTTGCAGTAGAAGATTAAGATTTGAAATAGCAGGAGTCCAACCAAATATTGGGAGCACCCCGCCCCATGCGATATTCTTGACTCGCTAGCCCCAAGTCTGTTTTTTATTGTCCATTGCAGCCTATATTACCCTAATGTCTACAGCTGAAAGCCTTTTGGAAAAGTTCCGTTTGTAAGAGTTTTTAGGTCGAGCCTAGGCAGCACGCATGCGCTGTCTGCAAGACCTGTTGTTAGCTCCTCTATCGGCTTTTGACATGCCCATGAATTGCCATTTGTTCGTTTTTGTGCCATTTAGAAATACGGGGTTTTTATTGGTGCATTGGGTCTGATTCTCTCGCCTTTGCGTGCTTGGGTCACGCCCAGGCGATTTCACTCATTGTTTGCTTGCGTTGGCCATCCCAATACGTCCGGGGTTCCTCCTGGTCATCCTGATCTGCCTTTTTATTTTGTAGGCTATCAACATCGTTTTAGACTTTCAGGCAGTTTCACGGAGCAATGCTCTGTTCGGCACCTGCAAAGTGGCAATTTCTCTCCGGTAGCTGTTGAGCTATGCCAATAGCTCTAACACAAAGAAAATGCGAGACCTATTGCATTTCTAATGCTTGTTTTAGATGGAGATGATTAGGTGCTGCTCGCAGGGTGGGATTCAGAACTCCAGTGATCTGCCTCGGGGCTTCAGTCACCTGAAAGTTTGCTGTTGGATAAGGTGCATGCTGGCTTTATGATAGGTTCTCGCTGCAGTACAACGGGGAGCTGGTTGGTACGATGAGGACCCTGTGCTTATCTTGCTTAAAGGGAACTCCTTCCAGTGTTCAATGGCACAACATTAGCCAGCGATTTCCTCAAAGATACTGGATACCTCAGGGAAAAAATGTTTTATACCAGATCTAACAAATATGAAAGGAATCAAAGTGAGCTTTACATACTTATAGATACCTAGGGAAATCCATGGGCTGCTGGATAATGGCCAGCTCTCTATTTGCGCCTCTTCCACCACATCTGCCATGCTCCACGACCGATGCAATGCAAGCGGAGACTCAAGAACCCATCTGCTCAATCAAGATTCTGCAGTACCCCATCATGTTTGGAATCTTGGTTGCTCGCTATGCATGTCTCCCTAAGCTGACGTATACTATGGTTAAGGCTCCCTTATGGACATTGTAAAACTGACCACGACTCCGGCTAGAGCATAAGGCAGAGAGGGTCCAGATGTCTGTGACCCTGCCAGACCTTCCACCGCCCTGCTGCCACTAAACTCACTCTTTCTAGCAGACTGGATCTAGTCAATTGTATCTACTGTCTCTAAGGATGTGTCTACAATCGACATTTATCCCATCTCAATCTTTCAGGCAAACAGACCCCATGTACCACTAACAAATCAACAGAGGGACAAAATTATCATCATTATAGAATGACTAGCATTGCGGCAAATGTGAAATAGAAATATTTGCTATTTACGGAGGTTCATGGCGAGCAATGCATTTCTTCCATGGAAATGATGGAGGTGCATTTAAAATCATTAAACATTTTACATTTAAAAATCGTTTAAAATCACTACCACTGGGTTGGGAACTGAAAACTACATGGGTCCATCAGCTCTAGTGCCCCAAAGACAATAATAATAACTAATGTCAAGATTAACATGACCAAAGATGGGTATTCTCTGACCAGAAATAACAGGTCTAAATGCTGTAGACTCTCAGGTTTGAGGTCATGCTGCTGCTGCTTTACTGATGAGCCTCTAACTATTTCCCAAGCACCAAGACTAAACGTTTCTCAGAATGGCGAGAGCTATCATTTAAATTGCATAATATGTAAATCGGAATGACAATATCTTCAGTTACCAAATCATACTCAGTGTAGGCGAAATGGACAGTATCAAGAACCAGCCAGACGGTATCTGATGCTTGGAAAAGTGTAGGTTGCCTTGCTTAAGTTACTGATCCAACATCAACACCTCCCACCTACAGGACGGGAGTCACAGGGAAGTCTCACGCTTGCCTGGAGCTGAGCGGGAGGACCGCCTGTCCTGATGAGGTGAAAGAGACTGAGAATTGAGAAGAGGACCAACCTTGTGGAGATTGTTCCTAGAAGCAGGTTTTACGAGGGGAGGTTCAGAGAATAACACACATATATCTTGATCTGCTATTCTTCATTATTAAAGTGGTATCAGGGGCGTAATACAAGCCCCTGTGGCGCGGGGGAGGGGCCAATCAGCCCAAGAACAATGATTATCTGTGATATATTAGAGACTCAGGGGCCTCTCATCACATTCTGCAAGGGGGCCCCACCATTTTATATTACAACACTGATCATTGTGGTTAGTTATACCTTACAAGAGGAACTGCTGATATATTTTGCTTATTTGACTTTTCAAAGACATTTATTCAGAATGAAAATTTACTCCACATTATTCGCTGCAGAATACCTCCAAATATCTGGCTCTACATTTACTGCAGGCAATCCAAAAAGTTGTCTATGTGCATCAACCAATCTTCAACATTATTAGTGAGTAGAAATATTTATGAGAGTTCTGCTATGTGTAAAAACCGCTACGTAAATAGACCTATGTGGGCACACCCTGCAAACAGTGTTTTTTGTGTGCCCAAAAACGATACAAAGCAGCAATCAAATGATATGTGCCAGAAACAGACTGACGTAGAATTTGTCAAAAGTAGCAGGATACCTTTGTCATGTTAGAGTGTATGTAAGCTTGTGATGAGACAAATATAAGCCTGACAAAGATAGACTTCAGCCGTGCATCCAAATAACCCACAATGTCTTTTTTTTAATAAATAAGGACACGTGGCACACAAGGACATGTTTATTAACATGATATCTGTAAATGAAACATGAGATAACTAATAAACAATTTTTCTAGGTCAGTCACGAATGTGATTTAAGTCTTCTTGTTCTACAGGGAAACATTTACTATGTCTACAGAGTCATAAGGTTAATTAGAGGTCTATTGTATGCTATAGGGTGTATTGAGGCAGCAGTCTTGTCTTTTTGTCTACAAGCTTCAGACATGGCAAAGGGATTACAGTGTGCTCTACTGCATATATCATGTTGCGGTCATTTTTGTATGCGTGTAAGCATGGCGGCAGAGTGTAGAACTTGCTAGCACCTAAATGTGAGGCAGCAAAGAGCCAAAAAGCGGGCTTAAGAAACATGTTGTTTTTCTTTATAGAGTACCCTGCCCGGTCCTTTCAGTCACTGTAGGGAATTAAGAGTAGTTAGGTCGAGCCTGGGCAGTGCATGCGCTGCTCTGCAAGGCATGCTGTATTAAGGTATGGACGTGAAGCTCCGCCCACTCTCCGCCCAGTTTTTTCATTGGCTTGTGCCATTGTCCATTGTAAACTGTGGCTTTTCATTAGTCAATAGGCGTAGTAGGCCCTCCTAGTACCACCTTTTCCCATTTTGTAACCTCCCATGAGGACACCCCCTGTTACGAGTGTTGTTGCTTGGTAGGCTTTAATTACAGCCTCCGAGCACTATTTTCTCAAAGAGCTTTGTCTTGCCTGCAGGAAAAGGCAGGACACACTCTCTCCTAACGCATTTCCAATGCAATAGGTCTCGCATTTACGAGAGTTCAAGCTATTGGCATTGTAAATGACAATGCCTTTTATTTATCAGGTTTTTTTTAAAACACATAGATAAAAGGCATTGTCATTTACAATGCCAATAGCTCAAACTCTCGTAAATGCGAGACCTATTGCATTGCAAATGCTTGTTTGTCCTTGCAATGCTGGCAACTTCTTCCTGTCTGTTCTAATGCTTATTTGTGATAGCTTTTTTTTGTTATGGGGGGGTCATAAACAACGGGAGGGTGGAGGTTGGGAAATAGTACCTCAATTACAACAACAGCGGATAAACACTAGGGTATAATCAACAGATGCTAGATTCCGAGGGCAGACTGAGGTGAGTCTGAGGTGTGCTGGAGCGGAGGTGATGCTCAGGTGATGCTGAGTGAAAATGAGGTGGTGCTGATTGATGCTGAGGTGGTGCTTAGTGATGCTGTGGTGCTGAGTCATGCTGAGGTGGTGGTGTTGCATTGGTGCTCAGGTGGTGCTGAGGCATGCTGAGTTGGTGCTGAGGTGATGCTGCACTGATGCTGAGGTGGTGCTGCACTGATGCTGAGGTGGTGCTGCATTGGTGAATTGCTGCGGAGGTGGGGCTGCGCTGGTGGTGGTGCACTTATTCAAAGGTGGTGCTGTGCCGATGTTGAGGTGGTGCTGTGCTGATGCTGAGGCGGTGCTGCTCTGATGCTGAGGTGGTGCTGCATTGGTGGTGGTGCCCTGATGAAGTGGTGCTGTGCTGAGGTGGTGCTCAGGTGATGCGGAGTGATACTGAGATAGTGCTGAGTGATACTGAGGTGCTGCCGAGTCATGCTGAGGTGGTGCTGTGTCATGCTGAGGTGGTGGTGCTGCACTGGTGCTAAGGTGATGCTGAGTTGGTGCTGTGCTGATGCTGAAGTGGTGCTACATTGGTGATAAAGTGGTGCTGCGTTGGTGCTGAATTGCTGCTGAGGTGGTGCTATGTTGTTGATGAAGTGATGTTGCGCTGGTGCTGAGGTGGGGCTGAGCTGGTGCTGAGGTGGGACTGCGCTGGTGCACTGATGCAGAGGTAGTGCTGTGCTGATGCTGAGATGGTGCTGTGTTGACGTGGTGCTGCACTGGTGCTGAGGTGGTGCTGCACTGGTGCTGAGGTGATGTGCTGATGCTGAGGTGGTGCTGTGCTGAGGTGGTGCTGCGCTGATGCTAAGGTGATGCGGCACTGATGCTGAAGTGGTGCTGCACTGGTGCTGAGCTTATGCTGAGTAATACTGAGGTGGTGGTGTGCTTGTGCGGAGGTGGTGCTGAGTGACACTGAGGTGGTGCTGAGTGATGCCGAGATGGTGCTATGCTGGTACTCAGGTGGTGCTGAGTTGGTGCGGCACTGGTGCTGAGGTGGTGCTGCTTTGGTGCTGAGTTGCTCAGAAAGTGGTTCTGCGCTGGTGCTGAGGTGGTGCTGCGCTGGTGCTGCTTTGGTGCTGAGTTGCTCAGAAAGTGGTTCTGCTCTGGTGCTGAGGTGGTGCTGCGCTGATGTGGAGTTGGTGATGCAGAGGTGGTGCTGTTGAGTGATGCCGAGGAGATCCTGCGCTGGTGCTGAAATGGTGCTGAGTCATGCTGAGGTCGTGGTGCTGTGCTGGTGCTCAGATGGTGCTGAGCTGGTGCTCAGGTGATGCTGAGTTAATGCTGTGCTGAGGTGATTCTGCACTGATGCTGAGGTGGTGCTGAGTGATGCTGAGGTAGTGCTGAGTGATGCTTTGGTGGTGCTCAGGTGATGCTGTGCTGGTGTTCAGGTGGTGCTGTGTGAAGCTGAGTTGGTACTGAGGTGATGCTGCATTGGTGCTGAAGTGGTGCTGTGTTGATGCAAAGTTGCTGCGAAAGTCTGCTGCGCTGGTGCTGAGGTGGTGCTGCGATGATGCAGAGTTGGTGATGCGCTGGTGGTGGTGCACTGATGCGGAAGTGGTGCTGTGCTGATGCTGAGGTGGTGCTGTTGAGTGATGCTGAGGAGATGCTGCGCTGGTGCTGAGTGATGCTGTGCTGGTGCTGAGTGATGCTGTGGTGGTGCTGAGTCAAGCTGAGGTGGTGGTGCTGAGCTGGTGATCAGGTGGTGCTGAGTTGATGCTGTGCTGAGGTGATTTTGCGCTGATTCTGAGCTGGTGCTGCGCTGATGTGGTGCTGCGTTGGTGCTGAGAAGCTGCTGAGGTGGGGCTGCATTGCTGGTGGTGCACTGATGCAGAGGTGGTGCTGTGCTGGTGTGGAGATGGTGCTGTGTTGATGTGGTGCTGTGCTGATGCTGAGATGGTGCTGTGCTGATGATGAGGTGGTGCTCAGATGATGCTGAGTTGATGCCGAGCCATGCTGAGGTGGTGGTGCTGCGCTGGTACTCAGATGGTGCTGCACTGGTGCTCAAGTGGTGCTGAGTGATGCTGAGTTGGTGATGTGCTGAGATGATGCTGCACTGATGCTGAGGTGGTGCTGCACAGATGCTGAAGTTGTGCTGCACAGATGCTGAAGTTGTGCTGCATTAGTACTGAATTGCTGCCAAGGTGGGGTTGCGCTCGTGCTGAGGTGGGGCTGCGCTAGTGCTGAGGTGGGCTGTGCTGGTGGTGTGCACTGATGCGGAGATAGTGCTGTGCTGCTGCTGAGATGGTGCTGTGCTGATGTTGAGGTAATGCTGTGCCGATCCTGAGGTGGTGCTGCACTGGTAGTGAGGTGGTGCTGTGCTGGTGCGGTGGTGTACTGATGAGCTGATGTGCCGATGCTGAGGTGGTGCTGCACTGATGCTGAGATGGTGCTGTGCTGATGCTGAGGTGGTGCTGCACTGGTGCAGAGGTGGTGCGGCACTGGTGCTGAGGTGGTGGTCTGCTGCTGCTGAGTGATGCGGAGGAGATGTTGCGCTGGTGCTAAGGTGGTGCTGAGTGATGCTTTAGTGGCATTGAGTGATGCTTTGCTGGTGCTGAGTGATGCCGAGGTGGTGGTGTGGAGCTGGTGCTCAGATGGTGCTGAGTGATAGTGAGCTGGTGCAGTGCTGAGGTGATGCTGTGCTGATGCTGAAGTGGTGCTGAGGTGGGGCTGTGCCTGTGGTGGTGCACTGATGCTGAGGTGGTGCTGCGCTGGTAGAGGTGGTGCTGCACTTGCGGTGGTGTACTGATGAGGAGGTGGTGCTGTGCTGATGCTGAGATGGTGCTGTACTGATGCCGAGGTGGCTGCGCTAATGCTGAGATGGTGTTTATTATTTATTTATAAAGTTTTATATAGCGCGAACGTGACCCAAGCGGGTATCAGAGCGCTTCACATAATGACGGGAACAACAATCCGACAGGGCAGGGTAAACAAGAGTACTGCAGTAACAGAACAACACAAGAATACAGTAAATACAGTAAAGGAGCAGACGTGTGAGGAGGGGGTCTCAGCGCATTGTTTCCGGGGGGAGTAGTTACAATACAGGTTCAGAACGCATGCATAAGAACTGCTTTGACTTCTTTTTTGAAAGAGGACGTTGAGGGATTCAGTCTGATTTCCGGAGGCAGGGCGTTCCATATTCTCGGGGCGATACCGGAGAAGGCTCGGTTATAGGTTTTCTTTCTTTGAAATTTTTGTGGTTTCAGCAGTAAAGTGTTTGAGCTCCTCAAAGATCTGCACCCACCCGAGAGTTCCAGTTTCCGGGTGAGGTACAGAGGAGTGTTAAGGTGAAGGGCATTGTGCGCCATGCAAGCAATTTTAAGATGAATCCTAGCCTCAATAGGAAGCCAGTTTAGAGATTTCAAATCCGGCGTGATGTGGTTATTTCTTTTGGATCCTGTGATGAGCCTAGCCGCCGAGTTCAGAGAGGCCCTCAGCTGGGCCAACTTGTAGCGCGGAAGCCCACAGAGAATTGAGCTCCCATACTCCAATCTGGAGATGATTAGTGCTTGAACAGCAGACTTCAAGTCTTCCGGAGGAAGGAAGGGTTTTAGCTTTCTTAGTATGCTCATTTGGAAGTTCGCTCCTTTGGTGGCGGCGCTGATGTGTTCCTGCATGCTCAGGGACTTATCAAGTATTAGTCCGAGAGATTTGGTAGAGTCAATGATGTGCGGAACACAGTTGAGAGCCGTAAGCGGCTTCATGTATTCAGTGATAGTAGAGGTCTGTTTGGGAGGGAAGATAAGGAGGAATTCCGTTTTGATGGAGTTTAATTTTAGATGATTGGAAGTCAACCAGTGTTGGGTTTTGAGTAGGGTCGAATTGAGTGAATTGATGTCTTCGGGGGAGGAGATTTTCAGGTACAATTGGGTATCGTCCGCGTACATGTGATACAGTATATTGGATGATTTGACCATTTGCGTTAAGGGCTCCATGAACAAGTTGAAGTGTTGGTGAGCGCGAGGACCCTTGAGGGACCCCCAGAGTGATCGGAGAAGAGTTAGAGAGGAAGTGATTGACTTTAATTCTTTGCGATCTGTTATGAAGAAATGAGGCAAACCAGTTCAGAACTGATCCTGAGAGACCCATCCTCCGTTCCAGTATGTCCAAGAGGTTGTCATGTTTGACCGTATCAAAAGCTGACGAGAGGTCAAGGAGGATTAGAAGGCAAGCTTCGTTCCGATCCAGCATTTTTAGAGCGTCATCCATGATGTGGGTAATGCCCGTTTCGGTGCTATGACCCTGGCGAAAGCCCGATTGGAATTGATCAAGAAGCTGGAATTGATTAATGTGGCTACAAAGTTGGACATGGACACATTTCTCTAGCAGCTTCGATAGCGTAGGAATGGTAGTGATTGGGCGGAAGTTATTAAGGTCGTCTTGCTCAGCAGAGGGTTTTTTAAGAATGGGCCTAACCTGGCCAGCCTTTAGACGGTCAGGAATCACACCTTGCTGTAAGGAGGCATTTACAATCTTGGTCCAGAATGGAACTAGGGACCTCTTCATTTCATTGAAGAAACTGGGTGGTAGCAGGTCATTGAAGTGGTTGGAGGGTTTAAGTGTAGTACGTATGTTAAGTATAGAGATTTCGTCAAAGGGTATGAAAAGGCTCCCGGAGGCGCTATTTTTGGGAGTGTACCCTAGAACAGGGGGTGACTGGGGGGAGGGAGGGGAAGGGTCTGTCAGCTGGTTCATCGATGTTTGGAGATCAGTTTTAATCTTATCCATCTTTCCAAGGAAGAAGTCAGAGAAATCATCACAGTTTGGCTGTGTAATGGAGGCCGTTGGCGAAAGAATGGGAAGATTGTTGGATTGTTTAATTAATTCAAAAAGCTTTTTTGGCCTGTTTCTGGCTTTAGCAAGACCACTGACTCATTGTCAGTGAAATTGCTCTCCCACCCTCGCAGCTCCACCATTAAGTGAGGCCTGCCCCTGCACTCTTGAGTGTTGGTGATCGAGGCCCTCCTCCACCCGCAGGTTTCCCTGCGCCTCATCCCTGGTGGTCCAGTGGACCTCTGTCTCCTTCCTCTCTGCTCTTTCACTCGTTTTCACTCGTTTTCACTCGTTTTTCTACCCTTTTTATCTTTCACCTTTCTGCACTTTTCTGCATCTCTGCTCTTTTGTGCCTTATTTCTGCTCATTTTCCCTTTCTCTCGCTCTGCTCTTTCACTCGTTTTCACTCGTTTTTCTACCCTCTTTTATCTTTCACCTTTCTGCACTTTTCTGCATCTCTGCTCTTTTGTGCCTTATTTCTGCTTATTTTCCCTTTCTTCTTTATCCCTTATTTCCTCCCTTTACCTTTCCCCGCCGCTGCTGCCCCCGCGGCCCCTCCCCCCCAGCGCGACTGGCCCAATCCAGCTCCCCTCCCCGCTCCCGCCTCCCAGCTGTCCAGCCCTCCCCGACCCCTACTTAATGGCGGCCACTGCGGGGACAGGCGAGCAAGACCACTGACTCATTGTCAGTGAAATTGCTCTCCCACCCTCGCAGCTCCACCATTTAGTGAGGCCTGCCCCTCCCCCTGCACTCTTGAGTGTTGGTGATCGAGGCCCTCCTCCACCCGCAGGTTTCCCTGCGCCTCATCCCTGGTGGTCCAGTGGACCTCTGTCTCCTTCCTCTCACTCTGCTCTTTCACTCGTTTTTCTACCCTTTTTATCTTTCACCTTTCTGCACTTTTCTGCATCTCTGCTCTTTTGTGCCTTATTTCTGCTCATTTTCCCTTTCTCTCGCTCTGCTCTTTAACTCGTTTTCACTCGTTTTTCTACCCTCTTTTATCTTTCACCTTTCTGCATCTCTGCTCTTTTGTGCCTTATTTCTGCTTATTTTCCCTTTCTTCTTTATCCCTTATTTCCTCCCTTTACCTTTCCCCGCCGCTGCTGCCCCCGCGGCCCCTCCCCCCCAGCGCGACCGGCCCAATCCAGCTCCCCTCCCCGCTCCCGCCTTCCAGCTGTCCAGCCCTCCCCGACCCCTGGTGCACCGAAGGCGCGTCAAAGGCAAGCCCGTCTGCGCCCGCCTGCGACCCATCCGCGACCAGCGCCAGGAACCCTGGACCTCCGCCCCGCCAACGCTACGACCCAGCAGCACTCCACGCACTCAACCCAGGCCGCAACAACAACTGCAAGCTAGCATCACCAGCCGACACCCACGGACCCTTCAGCTGTCACCGCTGCCGGCACACCTGCACCACCGCCAAGAACACGGATCCAGCACAACCCGCCCACAAGAACACAACCGAACTGAAGACCCTGCAATGCATCCTCCTCAATGTCCGATCCCTCCACAAACACGCCACAGAAATCTGGGACCTCCTCGACAGCACCACCCCGGACGTAGCGTTCTTCACCGAAACCTGGACCAACACCACCTCGGGACCGGACATCGCCATCGCCATCCCCCAAGGATACAAGATCTCCAGGAAGGACCGCCCCACCCGCCCAGGAGGAGGAATCGCCATCGTCCACAAATCCAGCCTCCGCCTGAGCACACTCCCCGACGAGCGCACAGAACTGATGGAACACCTTCACTTCAAGATACTGGCCAGCCCCACCGCCACCCTCCGAGGAACCCTCATCTACCGACCCCTGGACCCCGCGGACCCTTCGCCAACTCCATCACGGACATTATCTTCCCGCAGGCCATCGCATCCACCAACTACACCCTGCTGGGAGACCTCAACTTCCACCTCGACAACCAACTGGACCCCAACACCACATCCCTCCTGGACAACCTCCACAACATTGGACTCCGCCAGATCGTGACCGAGCCCACGCACTCAGCAGGACACACCCTCGACCCCCTCTTCACTACAGGAAACTCCTTCACCTTCAGCCACACCACCGAACTCCCATGGACCGACCATCGTTGCATCCATTTCACCTTCAGAACACCCACCATCCACAGACACCAGCACCTGCTTCCACGAAGAAACTGGACCAAAATCCCCGACGACCAGCTCACCTCCTCACTAAACAACTCCACCCCAACCATCGCGGAAAACGACGACCCCAATACCGCAGCCCGAACCCTGCATAGATGGATCTCGGACAGCACCAACACCATAGCCCCCCTCAAGAAAAACAACAATACCCGCGCCAAGAAAGCCAGATGGTTTACCACCGAACTTCGAGAGTCCAGACGCAAATGCCGCCGCCTCGAAAAGGCCTGGAGGAACACCAAATCCACAGAAGCCCACAACAACTTCAGAGCCGCCACCAACGCCCACCATCAACTCATCAGAGAAACGAGGAAAAAGCGATTGAAGACAGAATCTCCACCCACGCGCACAACAGCAAGGAACTCTTCAGCATCATCAAGGAGTACGCCCAACCCACCAGCGAGTCTACCGACATCCCTCCCTCACAAGACCTCTGCGACAAACTCAGCACCTTTTTCCACCACAAAATCAAGAGCATCTACGACAACTTCGACGAAGACAACCAACACACTGAACCCTCACCAACCACCCCCGACACACGGAAACCAGCGATTGACGACTGGACAGCCCTCACCACCGAAGACACACTGAAGACAATGAACTCAATCCACTCAGGGGCCCCCACGGACCCCTGCCCCCACCACATCTTCAACAGAGCCGCCGACACCATCGCACCCAAGCTCCGCCACACCATCAACCGCTCCCTGGCGACCGCCTCGTTCCCCGACGACTGGAAACACGCAGAGGTCAACCCCCTCCTAAAGAAACCCTCAGCGGACCCCACCGACCTCAAAAACTACAGACCCATCTCCCTGCTCCCGTTCCCAGCGAAAGTCATCGAGAAAGCCATCAACAGCCAACTCGCCACATTCATTGAAGAACACAACATCCTCGACTCCTCCCAATCCGGCTTCAGAAAAAACCACAGTACGGAAACTGCCCTCCTCGCCGCAACAGACGACATCCGCACCCTACTGGACAAAGGAGAAACAGTAGCCCTCATCCTCCTCGACCTATCAGCGGCGTTCGACACAGTCTCCCAACGCACCCTAATACGCAGACTCTACGACGCAGGAATCCAGGACAAGGCCCTCGACTGGATCCGCTCCTTCCTCTCCGGCAGGACGCAGCGGGTCAGACTCCCCCCTTTCCTCTCGGACCCCAAACCTACCACCTGCGGAGTCCCCCAGGGCTCCTCCCTCAGCCCGATGCTCTTCAACGTCTACATGGCTCCACTTGCCCCCATCGTCAGAACCTACGGACTCAACATCGTGTCATACGCAGACGACACCCAGCTCATCCTCTCCCTATCCAACGAGCCCAACACCGCCAGACGCAACTTTCGAGAAGGCATGGAAGCCGTCGCCAAATGGATGAAAAACAGCTGCCTACAACTAAACACCAACAAAACAGAAATACTCATCATGGGCCCAAACCCCGACGCCTGGAGCGACACCTGGTGGCCCCCCGCCCTCGGAAACCCGCCAACCCCCACAGACCACGCACGCAACCTGGGAATCATCCTGGACTCCGAGCTCAAAATGGACCGCCAGATCAACTCTGTCTCGTCTTCCTGCTTCCACACCCTCCGCCTCCTTCGTAAGACCTTCAAATGGATCCCCCTCGAACACCGAAAGACCGTCACTCACGCCCTGGTCACCAGCAGACTCGACTACGGCAACGCACTCTACGCCGGAATAAACAAAAACCTCACCCGCAAGCTACAGAAGATCCAGAACGCCGCCGCAAGACTGGTCCTCAACCTGCCAAAACACTGCCACATCTCCCAGCACCTGCGCACACTCCACTGGCTCCCCGTCGAGGCGAGAATCACCTTCAAGATGCTCACCCACGCACACAAGGCCCTCCACGGCACCGGACCAGCATACCTGAACAGCCGACTCAAATTCCACGCACCCCAAAGGACCCTACGATCAGCCCAGCTCTCCTACGCCGTGGTCCCCCGCACCAGAAAGACCAGATCGGGAGGCCGCTCCTTCTCCTTCCTCGCGGCCAAAGCATGGAACGCCCTTCCGCTCCACCTCAGACAGACAACATCGCTCCCCATCTTCGCAAGAAACCTCAAAACCTGGCTCTTCGACAGACCCCCTCCTTGATGGAATGGAACCTGCACCCCCACCCCTAGCGCCTTGAGACCCTTACGGGTGAGTAGTCGCGCTTTAACAAACCCCTGATTGATTGATGATTGATTGATCAAGTTGATTTCTGAAGATCGCTTTAGCGCTCTAAATGTGTTTATTGTACGTGCTCCTCCTAGCTCTCAGGAGCACAAGGTGTTCAAGAGACGGCGAGCCTCTCCAGGATCGTTCGGCTAGTCTTAGATTGCGTCTGTCTGTATTTATCCCCTCGTTGAACCAAGGTTTGGAGTCTTTGGTGGACCTTCTTTTTAGTTGCAAGGGGGCGATAGCGTCCAGAATGCTCGATATGGAGTTGTTGTAGTGCTCAGTGAGGTCATGAACCCCAGACATTTGAGTAGAAGGAGGTAAGGTCATGTTGCTAAGGGATATCATCTCATCCAGGTTTGCATTTCGGATGGATCGTTTACAGTGCCTAGGTTTCTTAGGCTGAGATTTTAACTTAGTCCACGGTTCCATGATGCGGAAGGAGATGTAGTGGTGATCAGTCCAGTCACATGGGACAATGGAGTCAAGTTGAATGAAGTTGGGTTTAGCGATAATAAGGTCCAGGATCGCGCCCAGATTGTGAGTGGGGGTGTCACATATTTGAATCATGTTAAGGTCAACTAGGAAGGTTTTGAGGCTATTCACTGCAGGGTCATTAAAGTCATTCCAGTGAAGATTGAAGTCACCGAGGAAGATTTGTGGACAGTGATGATCCACATTTCAGGAGATGGTTTCCATAATTTGTTCAACAACAACAACAGCTAATGCTGAGATGGTGTTGCGCTGATGCTGAGGTTGTGCTGCACTGGTGCGGAGTGATACTGAGGTGGTGGTGTGCTTGTGCAGAGGTGTTGCTCAGGTGTGCTGAGTGATACTGAGGTGGTGCTGAGTGATGCTGAGGTGGTGCTCAGGTTGTGCTGAGTTGATGCTGCGCTGGTTCTGAGGTGATGCTTCAGTGGTGCTGAGCTAATGCTGAGGTGGTACTGCGCTGATACTGTGGTGGAGCTGCACTGGAGCTAAGTTGGTGCTGCACTGGTGGTGGTGGTGTGCTGATGTTGAGGTAGTACTGTGGTGGTGTTGAGTGATGCTGAGGAGAAGCTGTACTGGTGCTGAGGTGGTGAGTGATGCTGCGCTGTGGCTGAGTGATGCTGAGGTGATGCTGTGCTGGTGTGGTGGTGCTCAGGTGCTGCTGAGCAGAGTGATGCTCAGGTGGTGCAGCTGAAGTGGTGCTGAGTGACGATAACTGGTGCTGAAGTGGTGCTGGGCTGATGCTGAGGTGGTGTTGCGCTGGCTATTTGCAGGATATATTGTTAAGTAACCTCACATTACATTCCGCCTTTGGAGAGCACGAAGAGGCATCCCTTGATATTGGTTTTATTTCACCAACAATCGATACCTAAAAGAAAGCATCAAAAGTTGAAAGCGTGCAATTTAAAACTGCGTCCATATTCAAAAAATGGAGCAATAACAGCATATTTACCTCTTTAATCCGTATCCAAATAATCATGCTGTCAAAAGCACAAAGTAAATAGGTTGATCCTACTTTAGCCCGTCTTCTTAAACTACACTTCCATTAAGTAAGTATATATTATTTAAGATTTGGACAACTGAGCTAATGAAACCAAAAATGTTATAGAATGAAAAACAACTTAGCCTTCGGCTGAAAAAGCGCTTGTGAAACCAAAAACAGTGGAAAACAAAACAAGCCCAGGCAAAAAAAAAGTTCTGCGCCGAAACTAACTTATATGGCCGATAGTGAAGTGATGACATGTAATAGGGCCAATCTCCACGGAGTGACCAAAACAGCAAAAGGAGGGACAAATGTACCCCATTCACCAACAAAAACAAATGAATTTCTAAAGGCACATGAAAGAACAAATCAAAACAGATGGGCGTGCTGAAATCCCATTCAGTAGATACAGCATGTCTCGAGAAACAGTTCAAGCGCTGCCTAGGCGAGACCTACAAATGTTTATACCTTCCTGGTACAGATACTCTTCTTCCTGATCTTCTAGGACTTATTACAACTAAGACATCCTCTTCACTAAAACGAGTCGGAGCTCTATCTTCCACACAACATCAAATTCCACAACTATGTTCTTCCTCCAAAGGATTTTAAGTTCACCAGGATAAGGTAAAAAAACATAGCTGTGGGAGCCACTTAAGACATGTCACTACTGTCCACAGTTAAATAACAAAATTAAATACTAAAAGTAATTGCTGTTGTCTGCTTACTAAAAAGAAGCTATTAATATTACAAATTAGAAAAATTTAAGTAGGCATCGCCTTCAAGTGCACATAAACCCCACCTATTGGATAGTTTTGTGACTCTGTTGGTTGATTGATGCTTTGTACTTGTAAGTTGTTTCTCAGAAAATGTCTCATCTTTCCTCTAAACATGATTTATTGCTATTAATATATATTTAACCAAAGCACACTTAAAAATGTTAGTTTATTCCAAAGTATAGGATATTCATTCATATAGAAACTACCCAACAGCACTGTTCTCTTCTTTTCCTCTTTATTGCGTCGCTTAATCTTGTTTGACTTGATGCGTGGCAACCGGCTTACTGACGCACAATGAGTTGATTTGCGTTGGCAGTTATGCTATTTTGCAGGGGTCCTAGATAAGATAAGAGCATAGGCACATCCGCAGACGTTGGCTAGATGCGTGGGGAGATTGGAGGTGGTCACGAGTGACTGTGCGTTCTGGATGTCTTACGCATCTGATTAAGGCAACTTGCAGGGTGATGCACTTATACAGCGCCTGCTAGAATTCTGTTAATTTCTTGAGATGACACCTCTGCTAGTTGTACAATCAATTTGCCTGATAGGCATTAAAGGCTTATATATATTTATAAATATATTGGTTGGCCAACTACGACTCAGGAGAGATTTTACTAACGTTGTGATGTTATTAAATATTTCAAACTCTGCACCCAAGGTTACAGGTTGGAGAAGTTATCGATTAATTGCCAAAGTAACCCTGCAGTGATGACGAGTAATATTTCCTGAGAAGAATACCAACCTGTCTGGCCTATTGTTATGCAATAAGTTCTGTTCTCGGGAGTTGCCAAATTGTCGCCGTTTCTTGTAGTCTGTGTCTTCAATAAAAGAGTCCTTGGAGCAGCATCATGTGTACATATATATGAAAGTTGTACTCCTTAGACAAGTCGGCTGCATCATTATTGATATACAAACTGTCTTGGTTCTGAAACATAACATACTACTCTATGCAAATGACAATGATTCTACTTGAACATTTCATACAACAGATGGCCTGTGAAGGACAAAAAAACTCAAATCCCTCTGTATCATCCATTAAGTGTTACCCAAGCAGTTAATGGCTTAGGAAAGTCGGTTGACCATGAATGCCCATACAGAAGACTAAGATCTACAAATCAAAATTTACAGTCTATTGGACATTCTGCGTTACATGACATTTAGGGGAAGAACAGTGCAGGCGCAATGATTATCTCTTTGCATCTTAAATGAGAAACTAACATTCACAGATCCAGAAAATTGCTAAAAACAACCCACTTCATGAAGAGGTACATGTAGTGTATTCCTGTTCAATTACTGCTACTGGCTTCTTCGTCAACCGAGGCTACTGGTTAGGATCCTAAAACTATTTACTCACCAACTAGGCCAAGGCTCATTCTCAACTTAATAACATAAACTATCTATTGACTCTAGCACCAACTTTTCTATATATTGTTTTACCTATGAGCGAACCACTGTGTAGAATTCAAAGTGATATTTGACTACCACCTGTTAGTTTGTAGTGCCTCACCAAAGCGAATAAAGTAAAATGTACCGGAGAGTATAAGTAACATATAAGGTCAGGAATATTTGATGCAGCATGGCAACCTCCAAAGCGACTATGATCAAATTAGGTATCCATGTGCCAACATTTGCTAACAGCAGCTCAAAAACAATGGCCTTATGAAAAGAATCCAGGTTCCCCGAGATGGGATGCACACTCCTTAAACTTCCCAAACCTTTTTTCTGCATCTCCCTCTTAGTTGTTCCTAATGGTTGGCATGTATGCACATGATTAAATGAAAAACATATCTTGTTTACTTTTCTTGTAGCTAGTCTGTATCGTGGATCTTTGGATATTTCAGTTTAGTCCCCCTTTATGTAAGTGGAAGTTGACATTGTTGTAACGAGCCAATTTCACCACAGTTTTACATCATTTCTCTGTCCTAGGCATAGACGGTTTTCAATCTGTAAAGCCCGATCACGTTACTCGGTGCATGAACTGAGCACCGCGGGCAATCAGCTGCTTTTTTGCGAGAATGGTTTGTGCATTGACTCACCAGCCACCGAGTGCAATTCGCATACACTTTTACGAATCTTACCAAAAGCGAGTACAGCAACTTCACTTGAATCATGTATATTTTTGTTTCCCTCATCTATACGCAGATGTCTACAATTGCGGTCTTATTTACGCCGTCTAATGTAACCCATTCCGAGATGTCCGCCTGGAGGAGACCATTAACACACACTGCTTACAATATCCCATTCCAAGATGGCCGTATTTTTAGATCTTGAAGGATAACATTTTCTTCCAGCACCATAGCACGACGGCCAAAGGTCTGCGCATATTCTTCCAATGTTTTTTGTTCACATTTTGAGCAGTTGAGGCAGGACCCGGTTCCCCGCACTTTTTGATGCATTAGTTCTGCTCTCATGCCAGGCACCTCCGACGTTGTGCTGTAAGAACCGGAAGCTCCACTCTAACACTCTTTCTTGTCTTCCGTCTGGGTTTGTAGTTCCACGTCCTCTCTTTCTCTAGTGCTCTATGATACCTCCTGGTGTTGCGCATGCGCGCTCTGGAGTTTGAAGTTTGGTGTCGTGTCTCTTCATATTTGGAGGCAGGCAAGGAGCGGTGGGAGCAATGGGTGAGAGGGGGCACAGGGAGAATGGGCGAGGGTACAAGCGAAACTGGACTGTGGATTAAAGCGTGTGAAGCACTGGGGCTGCGGGTCATAAAGGGGGAGCTGGGGACGTGCATGGGTGAGAGATCAGGTATCAAAATGAAATGAATAAGATGGGGCATGGGCGAAAACATTTGTCTGCACCCACTTTCCTACGAAACTATAAATTACTAGCGTAAAAGGTGCACGTGGAGTCATTGACAGGAGCGGCTCCAGTTGTCTGCTAATTGATCTGCTGATGGTTGGCATTTTATTTTTGTAATTTAAAAAAACTTGCCATTGTATTCCGTTGTTAACCAAAAGCATATTTTTGCAAATCCCTAAGGAGTGAATCGGGGGTGTTTGTGCCAACAGGGAGTGGGTGCTGCAACAGGTAAGGGAGTGCATGAGTCAGATGTACACATTGGAAAACTAGACCCTGTGAGAGTCGGCACACTATGGATTGCGGGTGAAGGATTCATGGAAAAGCATAAGCAAGAAAAACATGCGTTAACAGGTTGTCTGGTGTTAACAGTCGACTCGTGGGTCCATTCGTAGGTTTGCTCACACTTTCTCTTGAGCACCTTTTCCAAAATATTGATTTTACCCAGTGCGCTGCAAAGGTCAATCTATTACTCCATTGCACTGAATAGTGAATACTAACTCGTATTTCTTTGAGAAATTAAACCTATCACACTTGGAAATAATTTTACTTATTTGCAGCAAATTAGTTCTGTGGGCATAGCTAAGATAGGTGTAAGGGATGTCATGTATGAGGCGGCAGCATGCATGGACACCAGAGGTCAAAGGGCAGGACGTAAACAGGAATCAGCTAGACTGGTATGAAAAGGGTTGGCAAAATGAATGGAGGGGCATGGGTGAGAGGAGGGATACAGGTGGAACGAATGTATGACAGTGAGTATGGGTGAGGTAGGGCATGTTGTGGAGGTTCCAAATGATGATTGTGTGAGCTAGGTCCGTACAGTGGCTAGAGAGAGATCGTGGTAGAACAGTCTGTTTACATTAGCTCTGGATGGCTGGCGAATGTGTGTTACAACCAAAAAGCACCCTGTGTGCTTCACTTAAGTACGTTTTGGAATGGAGGAAAGGCACCGACCAGTTGTAAGGTGCCTAGTTATGCACTTTAATCGAGAAGGACCAGGTACTACAATAATATTTGCTTCCATTTGTTGCGAAAAGCCATTGATATGACCTTCAATAAAGACTGTTCAGCTGATATCTTCCTTTTGTCTCAGCGGTGGGTACAGGGACATCACTGGCTCTCTCGACTCTCCTCTCAGTCCTGCTCTTCGCAGGGATGCAGATGTACAACAAGCAGCTGGCGTCCACGGAGTGGTTGACAATTGTGGGCGGCTTGCTGGGATCCGGTCTCTTCATATTTTCGTTGACTGTATCCTTTAGAAGCTCGAATGGACATCTGTTGACAACAGACTGCTCTAGTGGTATTTAGTTTTGAATGAATGGTAAATCCAACCTTTGTGATGAGATGGGTAAGTTAGTAAGAATGAAGTATGGTTTTCTCTTTGCCTACTCCTGAGCTGTTAACCTCCTTCTTATTTACGAATGGTGCACGTCCCTTTGTTGTAAATTCTAATGTCTTCCTACATTACAGCTCCTCCTTCTGTAATGAATACAATTTCCAACCTGTTGTGTTTATTATTCCAATGTAAATTGTTGAGTTACATGTAAACCACCCAATTGCCCTCAGGTGCTAGAGCATGGTATAAGAATGTTAAATAAGATATAAATTAAAACTGCACCAATGAGGAGAAGGGGTAAGTAATGGTGGCATGTGGTGGGGAGGACTGATTGGTCAAACTAGAAGAAGGCCTTTTAAGTGAATGGGATGGTGTGTGGAAAAGGCTTCTCATTAGTGGTTTTGTAGTTAAAAATAAATCTTATTTTGGTGTTCACACAATTTCATTCTCTCATCCCCTTCCAAATGGGTCTGGGTTAGTGAGAGGTTATGACAAGTAACACCATGGGGTACATAATCAGCCCTGCACAGCTGGGAAGGTGGTGCATCGACTTAAGCATTGACTCATGCAGGTCACCAGCTTGAATCTCTTCAGTGCCAATTGTGATACACCTGGGTAAATCCACTTTTTTCCTTGTGGGTATGTATGGGTTCTGGTGAGGGTCATTTTGTGAGTTTTTATCTCAACGCCCACCAGTATTTCTTTGGAGCAGGGAGCGGCCCTTCATTTCTCCTCAACAAACTTGTATTCAAAGCAAGAGAGAGAAAAGACAAAAAAAGGGGAAAGGAGGAAGAGAGAGATGGAAAACAGTGATAATGGGAAAAGGCGGGGATGAAAAAGAGCCTGCAAGAGTGAGATTATGCAGGAAGTGTCTGGTGGTGGAGTAAATAGGCATAAGGTGAAATCAAGGCTACGCAGCATTGGTATTTGACACCCCGACCTTCGATGGGACCAGCCGCGGTCTTCTTAATTAAACTCTGGGCCCCAGCACTTATTCTTTTACAAATAAGGAAGATAAAAACACAAATTAAATAGGTAAATTCATAGTTTCCTAGTCTGTAAATTGGATATTATTAATTTTGGTCACTTGAAGACCTGTTGTTTAAAGAGCGTAAGCATTGTGATATGAAACTCTGCATCAGACTCCATGAAAGTGTGTTTGCAAAAGAGCCCTTCTTGGGCCATCTTTTCTCTTCTAAATCCTTTAAAATAAGAATTTGTATACTTTAGAGTTCAGCGATTAACCCACCGAACTGGAATCATATTTTCTTTCTCTTACTTTCAGTTTGTGTTTGTTGGAGCCTTACTGGTGCTTTGCTTTAAGCTATCATGTGAGGCAATCTTAAGAGTCCGGCTTAAAATTAGAATTGGGACAGATTTGCACTGTCCTCACCCTCTCTGTTCTCAGTAGTGAAATTCCATTCCCCTCCTGTTCCCGTATACCAGGCTAGGAATGGTGTGTGTGAAAAGAACTCCTAGTGTTCAAGTTCAGTGAAAGACCTACTGGGTTCAGAGAAGCCATTGACTAACCCACTTTAAGTACTGTTATGAAGGAAGCCCCCTATCCCTTTATTCTGCAAATAACTTCTACTACAGGACCTCTAGCTCTATTTGGAAACCTCAATACTTCAAATTTGTGTTGAGAACACTTTCGTGTTTTTGACAACAGTCTGGTTACTCTCTCCTTGGTGGCAAGAAACTAAGACAACCATGTGACGTTTGTCAGTGACTTCGTAAGTAAAAGCTTACATGCTGAATATATTTTATGCTGTGGTGGATGTGCAGTTCGTGTTAAGGTTTAAACGAGTTGGGTGTGGGATGGCGGACCCTTTATTAGACAAAGGCGAGTATTGAAAATGCACAGTGTGCTAAAATTTAGCATATGCGTTAGTGTGTACAGAGGCATTATTCTATGGACGTTTCCTTTAACTCACTTTTTCAGGCCTTCAACAATCTCGAGGTTCTTGTCTTTGGGAAAGGATTCCAAGCAAAGATTTTCCCTGAAGGTAAGTTTTCTTTCTTCCAAGGTTTTCTCATTAATTTAAATCCATATTCACACTATAATTTGTGACCTGGAGCCACTGAAACACACTGTTCATGCACTAAGGCTCATTCTCTCTGTATCATGGCCATTGTCTGGCTCTATCAGAGGAACTGTGTAGATCAGCAGTTTGGCACAGCGTTCCACGCCTTCTCACCGGAGATAGCTTTTACGTATTGGTGGATTTATTGTGATAAAACTATATGGCCTCCTGTGACTTGCTTCTTGAGAATGTATCATTTTTTGTGGACACGTTCAAGCTTCCAGAGGATCTAGTGCCTCCGTTCTGTGGCCGAATATCATCCTGTATGATGCAACCTCTTATTTTGGTATAACTTCAACATTTTATTCCTGCACTGTATCACTTCACGTGCATCCGTGCATGAGATTCCGAATTTTGTTCAATAGCATGAAGTTAGTGAAGTAGCAATAGCTGACAGGAGTTTAGCTCGTAAGATGCTGACCTCGTGGCCGACGGATGCTGACCAATATGATTCAGAGGACATAATTCCTGATTGGAAGAGGGGATTCTGGCAGTCTTGATATAAAACCTATGCAGTAAACCTGCACACACCGCAGTCCTTGTTAAAGCTGTCCATGGTCTGTAGCAGGACGAATGTCTCTAGCTTCTTCTGACTGCAGCATTATTATTCTTTAACGCAAACTTATTTGCCCAGGATGTTAGGTGTATAAGGCTTTGTCGCATCTTTAATGAGCTTTCGAACCATTGATCTTTGATGGATCTCCATCGACAAGCACCAACCATTAATCTCCGAGGTTCCAACCGTTCATACGCCCTGATTGAATAAAAGTACAACAAGCAGATCAACACAGAAACAAAGAGACTTGGATGTTTCTAATAGTCATTCAAGAATTTATTTTTGAATTAAATTTGGATATTGACTGAAAGGCAGCCATTGTCCTCCCTTTTGCAGCTAGGGGAATAATTCTGTGAGAGTTTAACCACGTGATTAAAGAAACATCAAATCCATACTGGAACCTCTGCATGAAAAAGGATATGATTTCAAATGTAATTCAGATGTTGCTTTTGAAGGCAGTGGCTTCCAGTTTTTTATATGGCAAGGTGAAGATGTTTACCTGTTGCACATTCTTGGATTGTCAGATTCCTAACACTAAATATTTTGCTGCTGCAGCACCAGCCTGGCATGTTGACACCTTTTCACTTCCAGTTCTATTTATCCGTTGCCTGCTACACCATCGACCATAACATTCTGCTACAACAACTTCGCAAGATTGGAATTGATGGGACCGTGCTTAAAAGTTGTAATCCTTTCTCGAAGGCAGATCTCAACAAGTCCTCTTTGGTCTGCAGCTTTTTCAACCCAAACACCTTAGCTATCCTAAGGGTTCTTTCTTGTCAACTTATTTATTGATTGCCTATATGTCTCCTCTTGTTTCTTTGGTCCACTCCTTCAGTTTGCATCTGTATACCTTTGCTGATTACAGTCTGCTTATTTTTAAGCTGAGAACCTACGCCTCAAACATTTTGCCCGTACAGAAATGTCTATCCTCGGTTTGTGCATGGATGAGCCAAAATTGCCTCAAATTAAATAGTATTTTTTGATGGTGGGTCCTCATTGTCTAACACCTCTTTCCTCCCTCCAGCCAAGTGTATGTGGCAACTGCCCTTCGGTATCTAAATGTATCCAAAGCTTGGGGTGAAGATTAACACCACCATTCAAGTAGATGATCAAGTGCCTTCATCTTGTTTTTGTTCACCTCTGACCGCTTTGTTTCATTTTACCATACCTCTCTACTAATGCCAAAGTCAAAGATATTTCGGGGGTGAAATGTTGAAGACTCGCTGATTGAACATCAAGTCTTTGCTGTCTGATAGTCTTCGGTCGAGCCAGATTCTGTTCAGCAACGAGTAATTTAAAGTTCCTTAATTGACTCCCAATCCAAAATCGCATCACTTTTAAAGTACTTTGTATTATATGCGGGTTTTCTCCCTTATTTTTCACACAAAGACTTCCCCGTTTCATCCTCAGAAGGGCTCCATTGGTCTTAAGCTTTTCTGTTGCAAGTTCCTTTTTTTCGCAAAGTGCAGTTTGGCAGTGTCTGCTCCCAAATTATGGCACAATCTGCCCAAACATCTTCAGCTTTGTAATGATCATCTTTCGTTTAGTGAGCAACTAAAAGCTTGTTTTGTTTTAATCATCAGTTACTTTATTTAATACAGTTCTTTACTTTAGCAGCAGGAAGCCTAAGGGTGGCAGTTGCGCTCTATAAATACAATTTAACATAACTTAAAATTCGCAGGTTTCCAAATCTCGGGAATTGGTCCCTCTAGATTGTCTCCTCCCATGCATATGAAACACTGCTGCCAAGTGGTAGAATGCAACATTATAAGCTATTCTGCATTGAGACAATTTAACAATACCTATTTTTGTTTCTGACCTGTATTTTCAGAACCATGTGCAGGAAGTGAATGAAAACATGTCATGCTCTCCTGTCACTAGGTTGGAGAGCCCTTTATCCAAGGTTTGATTAAAGCTAATCAAATTAATATTTCTAGGTTAATAAGACAGGACTTATTTCCTTGTGCCGTTTCTCTTGAGACCTCCATGGGTGTTCAATTCCTACCAAAACACTTTCTGGACTCTTTCACTACAAGTATTAGCCCTCTGGTCTGTTATCCAGAAGGCTTTTGGCTTACTTCGCTATGGGAATGGTTGCAATTTGGCAAATAACGTCCTGAAGTAATTGCACACAGTGCAAGTCCATGTGTGTCTCAGTTTCAATCAGAAACTTTCTCTGCTGTTAGCTAACTTTTTTTGTAGTCACACCATCCCTTTTTCTTTATAACACTGCAATATTTGCCGACAGTTATGTGTGACCAGATGACTTTCTGCCATTGAATGATTTATGTAGCTTAATTTCAGTGGCGGCTGCTTTGGAAATGTAATGGTAGGGCGTGGGGCTAGATTTAAAAAAAAATAAAAGTTCACTCACCTGAAGGGCTGTTGCCTCTCCTCCGTCTTCTTCTCTTCTCCCGGCAGCACGGAAGCACATAGGCTCCCAGACTCCCCTAGCCAATCATGACGCATGTCACCAGCATGACAGCAGCGTCGTGATTGGTCTGAGCGCCCTGGTTCAACGCTCAGACAAGGAGTGGGAGCCTGTGCATGTTCTCCACCCGGCTGTGCAATACAGCCAGGTGGAAAACATGCTAAGTGTGCATGACACTTAAGTGCACATTCTACCACTGCTCCTACCTCTCCCTGTGAAACAGCCCAACCCCGCCCTGCCCTAACCTGGCTCGAGCTCCTCACAGAAAAATAAAATGATAATAACGTTGCGTTAGTATCATTTGATTTGAGGATTAGCCACTGCTTAATTTCCTGACCATGTGTTGTTTGGTGTTTAATGCTTAACCTATTTGCATCAGTGTGGTCTAATGCCTTTATTTTGTTTTCCTACAGTTCTCGTCTGCTTGCTCCTCTCACTCTTCGCCTCAGGACTCGTTCACAGAGTCTGCGTATCTACCTGGTAGGTCCTAAACCCACCAGCAAAATAAGGACAGCTGCGAATGAGAATGCATATGTATTGGTAGCAGAATGCTCTGTGTTGGCTTACTGGTAACTTTATTGCTGGAGTTTCTGAGCAGATAGTTGCCTTGTGTAAGTTGTGACTTTTTTGAGTTTTTTTTTTTTGGATGGCCCTCTGGCCCGGTATGATCCTCCCTTTAGAACAAGCAGTTAGTGGTGCCTGGCCAGTCATTCTCCTTGGCTCAGAAGGAACCTCCTGTGATTGGCATCCATCGTCACAACCCCTGCTACACCACCACATCTTGAGTACCACTCCGCTATGAATCGTCTCTCATCCCTATTGAGCTCAGTGCATTTTCAAAACCAGTACTGGCATCCGAGCGAATCTCACGGGTGCTGTGAAATGCTTCAAGAGTTGTAGCGAGTCTGTGATTGGTACGTTTAGTGTACAGCCTGTGTTTCGCATGTTATATTGGAAAAGGTCACAGATCAGCGCTGTGCTGGTGTGTGTAAGCTTATAGTGTATGTAGTAGTCGTTGTGTTGACCTGATTCACTTTACAACTTCAAGCCACAGCATACTCTGCAAACTTTAATTGTAATATTTGTGAACATGTCTAACTGTAGTATACAAAATACATTGTCTGACGTGGTGATTTCCAAGTCTTAAAACCCCGTTTGATCTGTTTCTCTCCACAGCTTTCTCTTCTCCCTCTTCGACTTGTACTACATAAACAAGATTTCCTCTGGACTCTACCAGTCGGTTGTTCCCGCAGTGACTCCTGCCAAAGTTGTCCTCAAAGGCAAGAAAAGGAACTGATCCCATAGGCATCTGCTTCTCACCCCCAAGCTGGGAGCATCACAACATTCCTCGCTGTGTATAAGCATGCCGTGCTGTTGTCTGGACTCTTGCACTGACCAATAAAGGAGTTTGTCTTTCGTACCTATTGTGAACACTTTGCTTGGCTCTTCCTGGATATTTTTTACTGCTGTCTGGAAAAATACTATTGGAATGGCTGGTTTCTCACTGTGGAGGAGCTGATGAACCATGCGCTCTTAGTTTGGTCTTTTGTATAGTTGGGTGGGCAAAGAGACACGCCATACCATTGTTACACAGAAGTGCACGGTTTATGGTGCGTGGTTAGCTCTGGGTAGGTCATCAACTTGAAAAAATTGCCAAAGAAGGTGAAGCTTATTGACCAAAAGGTCCAAAAGTAAGACTAGGATCAGGCCATAATGATGGGCCTGGTGCACTGAAGCTTTTATTGGAAGCAAGGGCTCCCCTGGATTCTCCGATTCCCAGTGAAGATGACACCACCCATGAACTGTAGCGCGGCGTCGGTTCACTGTCCCCTTTTGTGCAACATCAAAGCGAGTATTGAGTGAAGCAAGCTCACAGTTGCCAACTGTCCAGTTTTTGCAGGGACAGTCCTGGCAGGTTGGAGCTGTCCTGGGTAATATTGTTGCAGAAACTGTTCCTCTTTATTACACACAGGTACGCAAACAAGAACTTTGTATCTGCAGCAGCCCTATCCTGCAGTGTCCCGGGAATTATTTTTCAAATGTTGGCAACTATGCAAGCTAATAATGAACAGCAAAATACTCTACATTTTGAAGAGGCCTTCCAATATTTTCCTTTGTATAGCTGGAACATGAAGGTCTTGAGGCGGGAGTATAGGTTTACGTAGACCCTGGAAGCGTGAGCCATGTGTTTTTCCACTAAATTCAGCACTCAGTGTAGGCAGTTAGGATTGGTGACGCATTTTGAAAAAAACATGGTTTAGGAGTCATTTTTAATTCAGAGAACGGGATCAGTGATTCATAGAGTGAATCTTAAAGTTTAACGCCAAGAGGAGTGTTCGATATGTGCCTAGCCTCCATACTTTGGGATCTGAAGGAGTAAACGCTAAGAAACTGGAGTAAATGAATGGAATGGGTTTTTTGAGAGCACAAGACTACTCCCAATACCCAATGATCACTGGACTTATCACTGACTTTGGTTTTACGCAAAGTGTGCTTCAACACATTGTCAGGGGTAGTAAACGCCATGTAAATGACACAAATAATACCTTTTAGTACACCACAAAGGAACAGGAGTAAATGCATGGAATGGTTTGCTTGGAAGCCAAGACTAACCCAGATAACCAACTAATCAATAGCCACTCGATTAAGCACTGACATTGTGTTCTCCAGCAGTGTGCTGCCTGGCGCAAAGCGTTCTAGCTTCTCGTCAGGCGTAGTAAGTGTAAGTACAATACAGTACATAGTGCTTTAAGATAGGAAGATACTGCCGGAAACGCAACATATGTTTCTCTGCACTTGAAGCGACAGTCAATTGCCTCCAACTAGGAAGGCAGATCAGTTTTGAAAACTAGAGACAAGTGCGCATGTTGGGTGACACGCCCCATCAAGCATATGTAAATGGACCAGCGTTGTCTTTGTAGACACCTTGGCTACTGATACACTTTCACAAGCGTAATTTGTTGCCAATAGCTTTAAGTAGTTTTTTTGTTTTTTTTAAATCTTGAATTTGTTTTATTTTATTGGTCATGGCAAGAAGCTTTTTAGAGGTTTACTTACATAAGTGTTTTCCTACAAGCCCTTTAGGATCTATACTCTCTGTTGAATACTTTAACACTGAATGCATAATGTCTTCAGTTTTAGGAAAATATTGGTTTTAAGATGGCTCTTGAGAACTGCAGCGGTGCAGCTTGCAGTGAAACACAAACTGGTAATCCATGAAGGACCAAGTTTTATGCTCGCTAATCGCTAAAGGCCAAGAGTGTATGTGACTGGAGAGCCACTTTATGAAGCCTGTTTTAATGCATCGGCCGCATATCTACCACCAGAGACCAGCCCTTCCAAGCTCATGCAGTCATGAAGCACATGACACCCGCTTAGGCGGCCTGTAGTGTAAAAAGTACCACAGCTTTCCAGACCCATCTAATTAGCATTTTGGCTCTTCTTTTTCCAAATTCTGTGTCCAAACATGCGATTCGAATATGTGTTTTGAAACCCGTATAAATGGTCACATAACAGGAAGTCATTCATTTGTTGCATGGGATCAATTCAAGCTGAAGGAAATGCACAGGCTTAATGCAGGATTGGCACTGGCAAAGTCCTGCTCTAGACCTCAACTTGCAAAACACTTTCCGCCAGAGAATACAGCTCCTCCACCAGATGAAGTGTTCATTATCCGTCTAGCATGTTTATTAACATAACTTTTGATGAACATAAGATCTTAGCGTTTAAGGGGATATCAATATTTGGGCTAACCATTAGGATCTTCCAGTCCCAGAAGCCTTCACGATTTCTTTGAACTGTACTCTGCTTGTCAAGGGAGACACTTGCATTCTTAGACACTGGTTGATCTTGCTTTCAAAGTAGCCTCAATGCAAATGTAAGTGTAAACCCCGCTTCTCTTTCCATGGACAGATCAATTGGTATAATTGTTCCCATGAATGTTTCGCTTCTCCTTAAAAAACCCATTGTATCAAGTGTTCAGCATTGCTTGAGCGCCAAAATATATGGCATTTCGAAAAATGTGGAACTTGGAACATGATAATCATGCAATCAGTTCCAAGATCCCCAGTGTAACTTGGTTTGGGCCATTATTGTCAATGCTATCAAAAGGAAACAAAGCCTAGGTAAATGTGCAGGGTCCATCGTGTTAATTAGGGTGAATGAATGGTTACCAGCCTCTGAAAAAGGGCATATTGGACAGCACTAAATGGCACTAGAAGTTCAGGCTACTTGAAATGTAAACAGCCAGGTTTTAAGATTTTTTACAAAACGTAAGGTGGTTTGCAGTAGAGTGAAGTTCCAGAGGAAGAGAGTTCCACAGCTTCGTTGTGATTTACGGAAAAAATAAACACCCATTTGGGTAGGTTGGAAAGATGGTATAATAAGCAGATGGGCGGATGCAGTCCTTAATGTGGGTATGGGAGAGTATCTTGGGGCATTAACAAAAATATAGACCTGCATAATGAATTGCTTTGAGGCAGATACAAACCTGGGGGATTTGTAACAATTATTTCTGCAATGGCAGCCAGTGCGGTTGAGAAAGATGGCTTAAAATATGTCACCTCTGAGAGAGTCTGAGAACTAACTAAGATGCATTACTCTAAATGGCTACAGTATCTGAAGATCAGGATTATATGGCTTCCTGATGAGGCAGTGGCCTGGTGACCGTCTTTTTAGTGACATCCTGAAGCAGTGGAAATATCTTTTTCAGGGTTCGAAGCACCAGAAAGATTCTACAATGGCTACTTGAGGCGTAAAGGTCAAGTTGGCATCAATGGCCATGCTAAGATTTCAAGCCTGGGTTACTGGAAGAGGTGGGTTACCTATCTGGAATGGCAGCCAGATATCCCTAACGGAGTACTTCGAACCTCCCAGGATACAAATTTCGTTTTCGTCCGAATTCAAATGCTGCTGTCTATCCTACAAACTATTATGGATCGTCGATAGAGAATCAAGGAAAAATGAGCGGAGAAGAAAGAGTTATCCATTTTTAGGTCTCGCCTGAGCCAGTGCGCATGCGCTGTGAGGCTTTTAGTAAGGACTTTAAACTCGGAACAAACGCTCGTGCTTTTTTTTTTTCATCACCCGCTATTGGCCTTTGCATGCGTCTTTCTAAGAAAGACAGCACGCAATTGGCCAAAGGCGGGTGCATGTCCCGCCTTCTCTCTCCCCTGGCCTAGGGAGCTCGGGAGCGAGCAGCAGCGCCATCTGTTTCCAATTATCGCGGTCGCGTTAATTGGAAACAGATGGCGGTCGCGCTGGCCCTGGTGCACTTTTGCTCCAAATGCGGCGCTTTCACTTTCGCCGCCAACCTGGCACGCGCGGCTGCGCTTGTTATCTCTTTGTCTACTCTTGTCGTCTCTTGCCTCTTCTTCCTGTTTGCCCCCCCTCTTACCATTCATCATTCTCAATCCTCTGCCCTCTATCTTTACTCCTTCCTGGCATTTCTCCCTTCTCATCACCCTCTTTTGCACGTCTTTCCTTTTCTCTTTCTCTCTTCAAACTGTTTCCAATCCTCTTCGCCCGTCGTTTCCTTTCTTCCTGCCTCTATTTCATTTCCACTCTTTCTCCCTCCAATCTCTCACTCTCTCCATAACACTATCCCAGCTCGTCGCCACCTTCTCATCTCTCTTACTGTCTTTTCGACCCCATTCTCTCTTCCAGCACGCCCCCTTTCTTCTCTTTCTCGCTCTGTTGTATTTCGCCCTTTTCCACGCGCCCTCTCATTCTATTTTTATTCTCTCGCTTCCCTCTTCCTCGTATTCCCTCACACACATCCCTCCATCTCCTCTCCTCGCGGTCTCCCATCTTCATATTCCACCCTCTATCACACCCATCGCGCACTGCCCCCACGCTCCTGCTCTTTGCGTTCTGCCTCCCCTCTCCACCTAGCTCCCCTCTCCCCGCGCGCACATCCCTCCCGCCGCATCTCTGTACATCTCCCCGTCTCATGCTTAACTTCCTGTGTCACTCCTGCCCTGTCGCGCGGACAGTGATGAGCTGCTGATGTCCCTGGCCCTATCTCTCTCTCTCCGGCAACCGCAGCCCTGTTGGAGCCTCACCCCCTCCATTGCAGGGTGATGCTGGCAGTATTATTGTCCTCATAACGGATGTCTCCTGTCTGTCCTGCTGCAGTCTCGCTGTCTAGTTTTTAAACAGTGTCTACTAGATGCTCTGTTGCAATCTCACTATCACCCCTCTGCCTAGCTGTCTACAAACTGCCCCCCCCGTCTTTTAAATGTCTCTTTTGGAAGGTGTTTTTAAAGCTGCTCTTCAGCCTTCCTCACGAACGTCCTCTTCTTTGATTTCTCCCCTCAGACCCTCCTATAAACGCTTCTCCCGCCCATCTGCTCCTTTCCAGGCGCATCTCTTCTTCGTCACCCCCCTCAATCCCTGACGGAAACTCCTCACGCGACTCTCTGAACCTCGCTTAATGCACTACTGCTTCTTTCTCTCCTCCACATCACCCCCGTGCCCCCCGGACTCCTGGCTCCCCATCTTCACCTTTATTTCTATAATCCTTATTCGCCTTTCGTCTCCCCCTCGCCCCCTCACACCAGTCTCCTCACACCCCACACTGTCCGGTCAGCCGGCTGCTCTTCGTTCTCTCCCTCTCCCTTCTTCACGGCCCTCCCCAGAGCTCTCACGCTTCTGTATTCACTCACACCTCCCCCTGTTCCCACTCACCTCTTCTCCTCAACTATTTCTTTCCCTCACTCTGGATTCCTCAATCTCCCCATTGCACCCCCAGACACCCCTCCGTTCACCTCATCTGCTTGCTCTTCCCCCCCCCCCCACCCCACCCCACGCTGTTTCCCATTCCCTGGAATCGTACTGCTCTATAAACTGTTCTTTAGCAATATTTTTATTAAGCATTCTGGCTCTGAGCTGTTGGCGCACTACGAATAAAAGCAGGCAGTAATTATGCAAGTGTGGGGGGGCATCGACTGGGGACGGTGGGGGGGGCCGTGGGGGGCAAGGAGCGAACGCAAGAAGGCGACGCTAGGGGTTTTTATTGCGCATGGGTTTTGTCTCTTCAAGTGGGCAGTCGCCTTTTTTCCAGCTTTCTTTGCAGGCCGTGTCCTTTGACACATGTGCTGTTACAAGCAGGGGGCTAGTTTTCATGTATTTTCTACTCATTTCCCCTTTCCTATATATTAATTTATCTCCCTTTCGCACTTCCTCTGTCACCCTTTCTCTTCTTCTTTCTCTGCTCCTCTGTTTATCTCTTTCCACTCTTCCTCTCACCATTTCCCCTTGTCTCTTTGCTGCTCTTTTTTTATCTTTGTATCTAGCCTTCTGCCGTCTCTCTTTCTCTGTCTAGCCATCACCCAGGCACTCATCCTCTATTTCTTTCCATCCCTCCTGTGGTCACTCTCTTTGTAACACGCACTATCTGTTCCCCTCTCTCTGTTTCATTCCTTCTCTCTCTCGCTTCCTCTATCTCTCGCTCAAACACACACACACACACACACACTCTCTCTCTCTCTTTCTCTCTTTCTCTCTCTCTCTTCCCCCCCCCCCCCCAAATATCTCTGGCTAAACACTTATAAGAACCCAAAGGCGAGACCTATTGGCTATGCCAATGCTTGTTCCTATATGCCACCGGTCATCAGCATTACCTTAAAGATGGAGATTGACTTAAAGAATCCTAGAATCTAAAGGAATTATATCAATGGAGAACAGAGTAGAACCCTCAGGGATTCGAAAGGGAACAAGCATTGGCATAGCCAATAGGTCTCGCCTTTGGGGCCTTATAAGTGTTTAGCCAGAGCTATTGACTTTGCCAATGTCTTCAAGCTGTGCTGTAGAGAAGTGTGGCTGCTGTGCAGCATGCTGAAAAGTTATAATAAAAAAGTGTCAGAAGCATTTTTGTTACTTTATATATGACCAAGAAGGCATTATGTAAAACTGAACGACCATATTAAAAAAAGTATTTACAATAAAAAATGTCCTCAGTTTTCTTTTGTTCTTGCAATGCTGGCAACTTGTTTCTGCCTATTGCAATGGTTGTTTGTTAAAGCTTTTTTTTTGAGGGGGCATAAACAATCGGAGGGTGAAGGTTGGGAACTAGTACCTGTATTATTACACTAGCAGCAGCCAGACGCTAGGGGAGAGTCAACAGATGCCAGATTCCGAGAGCAGGCTGAGGTGGTGCTGAGTGATGCTGAGGTGGTAGTGGTGGTGGTGGTGACTGTTGCGGAGACGATGCTGAGGTGATGCTGAATGATACTCAGGTGTTGCTGAGTGATACTGCTGTGGTGCTGAGTGATGCTGTGGTGGTGCTGAGTGATGCTGTGGTGGTGCTGAGTGATGCTGTGGTGGTGCTGAGTGATATTGTCTTGGCGCTGAGTGATGCTGTGGCGATACAAAAGGGGATGATGGACGGAACGTTTGAGCCAATCAAACACTCACCCCCAGTCAACTGATCTGGGTTTAATCCATTGAGTGATGCTGTGGCGGCGCTGAGTGATGCTGTGGTGGCGCTGAGCGATGCTGTGGTAGCGCTGAGCGATGCTGTGGTAGCGCTGAGCGATGCTGTGGTGGCGCTGAGCGATGCTGTGGTGGCGCTGAGCGATGCTGTGGTGGTGCTGAGTCATCCTGTGGTGGTGCTGAGTCATCCTGTGGTGGTGCTGAGTGATGCAGTGTTGGCCCTGAGTGATGATGTGGTGTCGCTGAGTAAAGCTATGGTGGTGCTGAGTGATGTTGTGGTGACGCGGAGTGATGTTGTGGTGGCGCGGAGTGATGTTGTGGTGGCGCTGAGTGATGCTGTTGTGGCGCTGAGTGATGCTGTTGTGGCGCTAAGTGATGCTGTTGTGGCGCTAAGTGATGCTGTGGTTGTGCTTAGTAATTCTGTGGTTGTGCTGAGTGATGCTGTGGTTGCACTGAGTGATGCTGTGGTTGCACTGAGTGATGCTGTGATGGCGTTGAGTGATGCTGTGATGGCGTTGAGAGATGTTGTGTTGGTGCTGAGTGATGCTGTGCTGGCTCTGATTGATGCTGTGTTGGCTCTGATTGATGCTGTGGTTGCGCTGAGTGATGCTGTGGTGTTGCCGAGTGAGAGATAGAGTGAAGATATAATGCCCAATTAGAGAGGGTGGTGAGAGAGAAAGAGAGAGAAAGGGTGTACATAGAATAAAGAGTGGAGCGGGATAGAGAGAGAAAGAAGGGGAGAGAGAGTGAATGAAGGAGTTTGAAAGAGAAACAGATAAAGGGGTGAGAGAGAATGAAAGGCTAAAAAGATAGAGAGGGAGGGTTAATTAAGTAGAGAGAGAGAATTAGAGAGTGGAGAGAGAGAAGGAGAGAGACAATAAGAGTGGGGGGTGTGGAGTTGAAATAGAGTGAAGAAGTGACGCGGAAAAAGTAACCTTAAATATAGCTTTGTGCGAATAAATATTAAAAAAAAAACAGTGAGAGACAAAAATACTGGTAATTAGGCTGTGACTCCCAATATAAAACAAATAGCGATATAAGGTGAAATCAACCCACCGAAGCAATATTTCTAACTAGACAAAAAAAGCTTGCATTTCAATGCTAATCGCTGTTGTTTTTCATGTGACTGTAGATCAGGGCCCTCAGTTGGTAATGTGAGCTGCTGCTGCGATTGAAACATCAGAGTCCAGAGAGTTAATGAGCCATGACGAGGAAATGAGGAAGAGATAGGAAACAACAGATGGCAGCTGCGCGTGCACGCCATCGTGAACTCAAGCTGGTCGCCAGCCGAAAGCCAGTGTTTGCACTTCCAAAACACGCTTACTAAAACTCTCGGCCAGACCAGCGCAAGCGCTGGTGCAGGCCGTGACCTAAAAAGGGCAATTAAGACCAGAAGGGAGGCTCAGCAATAACCTGTTTCCAGTGCAAAGAACGAATAAGAAAGAGGCTGGGAAGACCAAGGCAAGTCCTCCTCCAGAGTTTCCAGGGTGATTTAGTGAGGATGGAGTCTGTGCCAATGGCTGTGACCGATCCAGTGGGACGAGCTCTGCGCTTCTGTGGGAGTCGAGTGTGAGATGGATATAGTGAGGACTGGTCCAAGAGGGGGACGGGCATCCAGGGTTACTGAGGTTCAAATTGTGCTATTGCACGTCATTTACCACTTGTGCCCCGGTTGCTCCCTAGAGATGTTACCCCAAATTGAAAACCAGGCACTCCCAACAGCACTTTACTCCCACGCAGGGCCGGACTGGGAACCCAAAGCAGCCCTGGCAATTTTGTCAGACCAGACCCCCAGCCCCCCGGGGGAGGGGGGGGCGTATTTTTTGGGGTAGAGGGTGCAAGTGTGAAGCAATGCTACTTTTGTTACTGGGGGCCGATATTGCATCACTGCTGCAAAACCGGCCCCCACCCTGGGGAAACACCCGGTGCCCGCTTCGGCCAGTCCGGCCCTGCTCCCACGTTAGCAACGGCAAAGAAGTCCACGGTTTCCTCAGGGAAGTGATGGGAGTTAGAAACTTAGAGCTCAGTAACGCATAGAATAATCCTCAGTCCGTCATTGATCTGCCAGTGTTTCACTTTTTTCGAAAGTAAAAGTGCATTTATGTACAGACAGACAGCTACAAATTATAAATATAATTACATAACTATGTACAGAATATACAATCGGCAACATGTTATCCCAACTAGTGAACACGTTCTTAGTAGGGCTAACAATTGAAACCCTCCAATGTGGAAATACTCTACCAATGATACTCTAAGGATTCATCACAGAAGGCAGATTACTAACCCCATAGCCCTAGTCTGTGACTCGTGATGTGGCTAGTGACAAACAAGTGTGCGGGGGTCCTCCCTACAAAATCAGCAGTAAAAATAGCATTAGTATTTGGCGTTTCATACATAAGCGTTAGGTCTGCGACGTATCACCAGTTCTTCATAATTCCAAAGAAAGGCATACAGTCATTAAGAAACCCTTTACCAACAAATAAAATCAGGCCTACTGACTTTGTGAATAACATAATCATTAACATTAGGTATTTTTACTTGAGAAACATCAATATATGAGGGAGACGTACTACTCCATACATCATTCAAGCCAGATCTAAAAATGCATGGGTGCATCAACATACAGTCTTCCTTCAGAGCCAAAATATAATTATTGCCAGACTCAGTTTTACTTCCAAAGGGAGCATTAAATCTGTTGTGACTGCCACTTTGTTTACCTGTTGCCTAGCAACCACACAGGACCTCACAACAGTAGCAGGTGTCCTCTTTCCACAGACAAAATAGGTACCCTCCTGCTCCCGGGCACCTGCCTTCTCCCTCCAGGATGGCTCAGAGTGGCACACTTTCTCCCTGCATTCGGAGCCATCCGTGGGGTGGCGCTGCCCTGATTGTGGCCACCACAAGTGTTCGGTAGGAGTAGCTCAAACCCTCATGGACAATTCTGCTGGTATTTAAAACTTTCTACTCAAGCTCTCTACCAGTTTCTGGCACTTTTGAGCGCTTCCTCAGCAGCGGCCACTGCAGAAGGCCGCAGCCTTTTTCTCCTTCGTGCACGGCCGTAGTCTTCTTTTATAGACAGCAAGTCTCTTGCAGAACCCCTCACTGCAATCAATGGGATTCGACTGACGCCACCATGCTCTCTGTTTTTGGCACTGGACACTGAGAATCATAGCCTACTGATCTAGTTTCTTACCACTATCTATCCTATTATTGCAGATGCACATTTGGATTTCAGAGATGCAGCTTTCTATTGCTGAAGTTAGTGAAGTCACACAGGAGAGTAGAGGATTCCCACTCAGGACCTACAGAAAACTGTCTGCATAACACAATGAGGAAGGGTGAGGCATAAAGAGGCGTTGCGTAGACTGTCCCTATGCTTCAAAGGAGCCTCTCACCGCTCTTCCTTTCGTAGGAGTCCGGTGCACTTCAATGGACCTTAGGAATGTTCCTCTCTGGCAGGCTCTTTCCATCCTCCATCTTGTAGACACATCACTCACAGGGTGAGATCCAAAATGGATTCCGGTCCACATACAGTAATGCTCAACAGACACGCTCACCCTAATACACACACAACACGGAATGTGGATACACATTCCCTCTAAAGGCCCGCTGAAACCCACTGTGAGCCCCATATATATTTTAATATCAGCTAGCCTGATATTAAAAGGCGGTCACTATAGATTGCAGCTCATAGACCAACCTCAATGGAACTTACAGAGGGCATGGTTCCTTCATGGAGGCCCATTCCACAGCAGAGGTCAACCTACCAGAGGTCTCACAGGTTTTACACTATTTCCCTAATGGATATCATCGACCGGCAGTTAAAACTCCGCTCCGGGTGACCATGGGTGACCAGTGAATGAGACAGGGTGACCAGTGAATGATGTAGGGTGACCAGTGAAGGATACAGGATGACCAGTGAAGGAAACAGCAAGCTTCTGGTAATGGGGCAGAGAGCAGCATTGAATGCAGCAATGAAAAGTACAGAATGTTACAGGGTGACCATTTCATAAGACAGTAGCAGTGACTGTCTAGAGTAACATCTGACAATGCCAAAGACCGGGGCGGCTCCTCCACTAAGGCGGAGAAGTGTCGCCCCACTGCTCTGCGAGCAGTGTAAAAAGGAAAACAAACGATAATTACTAATGTTATTATCGCTTTAGTTTTCCTTCCTGCTCGGGTGCGGGGCGGGTGGGCCGGCACATGGCCATTGCAGGGGGCAGAGGAGGAGTGTAAAGCACACTAAAGTGCGCATGACGGTCAAACCGTCAAGTGCACTTTGCATCTTCCCCACCAGACTGCATTACACAGCCTGGTGGGGAACATGCAAAGCCTCCAGGCCCCTGTCTGAGCCGCGATCCACAGCGCTCAGACCAATCACAACGCTGCTTAAGGCAGAGTTGTGATTGGACAGGGGAGGCTGGGGGCTTCCTGTTGCAGCGCAGAGGAGACGGAGCAGAGGCGTCAGCACCCGGCAGCACCCAGGTAAGACAGTTTATTTGCATTATCCCCCCTCCGCTCCCCGCCCCACCACCCACGCTTGGCAGCGGCCACTACTGGCCAAAGACAGCTCCTAATAATGTAAGTAGCCTTCAAATTATTAATATGTTTGTAGAAATGTCTTTCTCTCGTCTGTTCCACTTCAGAGTAACTAGACTAACAAATCAGTATGCATGCCTTCAGACTAGTTGTTGTGAATGCTACAACCAAAAGGTGCCCAGCCCCATCCTTCCCACAACTGCCCTAACCCCAAGAATTCTAAGTACTAAGGGTCTGGATCCACCTAGGATATCGTATGACCCTGATACCCCTAGGAGCTGTCACCTGAAAGTTCCTCAAAACAAATATAGAATCAGTTCTTGGAATTCCCCCCCCCCCCCCCTTCGCTCCCAAAATCGGCTCCAAAAATGCTAGATGTAGATTTTAAGAAAGCCTTCCTTCTCAACTGCCCTGAAAATCTGACAGTTTGTAGGTCACCATTAATAGCCTAAGGGGCTGATTTAGACATCAGAGCGTCTGAGTACCCTCTCCGCCAAACTCTAAATCAGGCCCTAAGAAATGTGAACAGAGAACTGAATTCCTTCTACATACACAGGACACTAACTGGGAACAAACCTTTAGGGGTCCTAAATTGTCCAGCAGATTGCAAATTCCTAGAGGAAAAAGCCTTATTAATCAAAAGCCTGACCTACACTCTGAACATACACGCGATGAGTAAAGTAATGTTTCAAGATGGTCATTCATGCCTGAGCATGTCTTATGTCTACAATCACCTCCTTGGCAGTTACTAATATAATTGTGGGTAAACAGCTAAAAAACAGGAGCCAACTCTGGTCTTAACCCAGCACTCTCCTCTCCTTGCGGAGCTCTCCAATTAACCTACTAGCCACACTACGAGCAGTCTAAGCGTCAATGTATAATTCACTGACACTAGAAAAGCCAACACCAAGCTGTATCACCAATCAGAGTGACCCCCCTTCACGTGAGTATTCCAGCCACTAAGCAATTCCCCTCAACTCAAAGTCTCACTAAGCAGATCTTAAAATCCAAACAAGGTTAGTCCGACAGCTTCAGTCTCTCCTCCAGCTATTCACAATAAGTTGAGACATGAAACTCTCAAGATCAGCCTAGTAAGAGCCCAGTCAGCAGTGAAATATCACATCACACGAAACTCACAACATGATCGAGTGCAATGATTGTGCCCGTGTACCCTCGGATTAATAGCAACTTAGGGCCTGATTTAGAGTTCGGCGGACGGGTTACTCCGTCACAAATGTGGCAGATGTCCAGTCTTTATATCAATGGCATTTGAAATACAGGGCAAGGGCTATCCGTCAAATTTGTGATGGAGTAGCCCCCCCTCTAAATCAGGCCTTTAGTTCATCCATGACCCTGCCCCCACATTCAGTACCCTCTTACCACCGTACTTCTAAATTCTAAGAAAGAATAGGCCTTTTAGTAACATGGCGGGGGTTTCATCTACCAAGAGTCTGAAATGCCCCGAGCTTTCTGTTTGTAACTGAATATCAGACTGCAAACTAAGAAATGTGAAAACGGAAAAACAAGGCAGCAGGAGTTTTCCATCTAAGCACCCAGGATCTGGAACAACATCCCCTTAGCCATCAGGATCACCCCAACGCTGCTCCAATTTAGGAAGGAGTTGAAGACGCACCTCTTCTAAGAGCACTACATCACAGTGAATTAACTCTTCACAAACCAGCTACCCCTCCTAGCAGTCAACTTTATGCTTGTCTTTGACCCTGTACAGAGCTCCGGTGCCTTTTTCTAGGTTTATGCTATAAAAATACTACACACATAGAGACATAATTTGAGCATAATACAGTAGTGTATATACCCTTGTTCAAGCTATCCTTTCATCCTGCCATTAATATGCCACAAACTAAAATACAACTATACTTTTATTGAATAATTCATGGGCCCTCTCTTATTGCTTCACTCTGTCACAAACAGCCATGCTCCCGGGTGAACCCACCGAGCAACAGGCAGGCTGCTGAAATGGTCAAAAACTTAACATTTCTAGATTTCTCCCAAATTACATCTGTCCCCACTTCTTCAGCTGGTCACATTCTAGACCTGGTCTTCACATGTATCATTTGTACCTCAGATGTGGATAACTAGCCCAGGTCATGATAGTCCACATTTCTGATCATATTCTGTGCAGTGTATGAAAGCAAAGTACTAAAAGGCAGACCATGAAGGGAAGTGACATGATCCTATAAAATATTCAACAGCATGATAATTCTAACCTTCCCAAAAAAGACCAACCTAAACACTGTCATTGAAAATCAGCAGCACAACAAAATCTCAATACTTCCCCCACTTCCAATGGAAACAAGCATTTGCAATGCAATAGGTCTCGCATTAGGTTAAGTTTGAGCTATTGGCGTTGCAAATGATAATGGTAGTTAGATTTATTTTTTGTTCAACCAGCAGGAGCATAAGTAAGAAAAGAAATTCCACGAAGCGAGGAAAGGGTGTAGTACCACAGGCTGATACTAGTTGACCCTGTGGACTTGTAAAGGGACCTTTATTAGCCACATAAGGTACTGAACCCTTGCCTTGCTTCGTGGAATTTATTTTATTACCTATGCTACTGCTGGAATATTTAAAAAAGTAAGTATATCTATCAAATATTTTGATTTGCAACACCAATAGCTCAAACTGTCACTAATATGTAAGACCTATTGAATTGGAAATGCTTGTTTTTTCCTTTCAGTGAGCACGGCTTGGGAGAAGAGGGAGATAAATAGAGGAGAGTGGCCAGTCCCAGTGGAAGATAAAAGATAGGAATGTGTGGGGAGTGAACAGGGGCGGTCGGGAAGGAGGGAGAGGAAGCGGAGGGAGGCCCTGGGTATTAACTGGGGCTGGGATAGGGAGCAGCACAAAGCAGTGGAGGTTAATCATTTATAGTGAGAGCAGGAGGGCTGGTGGGGAGCTAGGGGGCTGGTTTAGTTATGTAAGGCAGACAGGGCGCCTGTCAGTGGCTTGATTGTTCAAGGCGCACTGTTGATTTTTCGAGTAAAGCCTGTTTGGGATAATTAGGTTATGGGCTACATTGGAGATAGATTAAGGCATGGTTTGGCTGTGGGGGCTGGTAGATCCGTGGATTAGACTGGAAACGGGGATGCATGTTGACGAGATTAGGACACAATTAGGTTGTAAAGGGAGTGTTGTTTCAAAATGGGGCTAAATACTGTTTATAAATACTCATACTTCCTTAAAATGGTGACATGGGGGAGTAATTATTTTTGGAAATAGCAGCAAGGGAAGAATGCTTGGGAAATGGGGTTATGGATGGATAGTCAGCCGACCCTTGCTCTGGTGGCAAAGCATTGTTCTTAGAAGAATCTGCATTTTGCCATTAACTGGACCGTGCGGAGGAATTGAATGGGTGTAGGAAGAATATCAAAGCGCTGCTTTGGGTAAATCTGCAGCAACGGTTAGACGCTAGACAGGAGTGTTTATATAAAGGCCTGTGGGTGCATTGCTTACATTACGAAGACAGGCAGGGACTGACCTTGTGATCTCTGCGGTCGCTGGCTGACAGAACAGGGGTCAGTTCTAGGCTAAGGGAGCTGTGTCTATATTTTTTCCAACAAGAGCCAAAATGCAGCTGGACTCTCAGCTGCTGGCTGTGCAGACCTCTTGTGAACTGGAATTTTCACAAACGTAGCTGCAAAGTTGAATGATAGATACCCCGTGCAAATTTGGTGAAACCGTAATCGTGTCAAGTGAAAGATGAAGTAACACCCCGTGTTGTCCTCCCAGGCTTCGCGGGTGAAGGTGACCGGTGTTATAGTGGCATGCCCAGTACAGCAGCGAGAGTAAAGTCCAAGCGCGCACGTCGCACTTCATTTACACTTCTAGGAGGGGAACATGCCAGTAGCGTAGCCAGTGTATCATAGGCCCTCCTGCAACGAAAGAACTGCCCTCGGCTGATGTTTGAATTATAAAGTACAGCAATACTCCGAGTTCAGTGGGCACTTTAAGCCTGTGGGCCCCGGTGCCACTCTACCTGCTTCACTAGTGGCAGATACGCCTCTGGAAATACCTGGCTATCAGCCGATCCTAGTTGCAACTTTGCAATACCGACACCTTGCAGCGCGACCACACAAGCTGCAGTGAAAATGAATGCAGCGCTGACACTCACCTGGGGTTTGCAATGCTGCCAGTCCAGCATATACTGAATATACTTTGTGGCTTTGTCCAAGATTTGGGCACGGGAAGCCTTCTCTCCTTGAAGGGAAGGGACGGAGTCGCGTAAACTGTGAAAGCTGTCTTTGATGTGGTCCCTGCGCTTGCGTTCCAGTGCATTGTGGTGTGCCCGTTTGTCGGCCTCGGAGTGGAAGGTCTGCGGCTTTAATCTCTCAAGTTGTTTTTGCGGTAAATTATATGTTTAATTTCAATTTTCTGAGCCAGGAAGACCTCTCATTTATCACCAACTGTTATCATGAGTGACAGAAAAAAAAATCTGTTTTCAAATCCTGCACTATTTGTGGACAGAAAAAGATCTATACTGATGTTCCACATGAGCAATCCATTTATTGCCTTTGTCCTGCACACAAAGCTTCACGCTGCAACATTTGTAAAATGTTTGCTTCTGAGACTCTCAAGGATAGGGAGAGGAGGCTGGCGCTTTGTGTTGCAGAAAAACAATTGCGCTCCTTAGGGTGATGCCCCTTGCCTGGGGACGATTTTGTGAAAAGTGCTCCACCAAGCACTTCACGAAGACAGCGGAAACAAGCATTGGCCGCGCGGCCGTGCAAGACGCGCTCTGTGGTGGGGGAGGGGGGAGGAGCGGGAGAGCAAGTGACGCGCGGCCGTGAAAGTGACACGGCCGCGCGGCCCCGAGAAGGGCTCTGTGGTGGGGGAGGGGGAGGAGCAAGTGAGAGGAAAGACATATGGCGCCTGGAGCATGCGAGGAATGCGCGTTACGGTGCGCGTACTCGCATGCTCTAGGCCAGCCAAAAGTTGTGGTCGCATTTCTGCAAGCCCACTACAAAATGTCTCGCCCAGAGCCAGCGCTGAAGCGCTGGCTTTCAGGGCGAGACCTAAAATACCAAGCCTTTCTCTGTCTGCTTTTTTCCCCTCAAATCCTCTTGAGCACTCTGATGAAATTAAATGGTTACACAAGCTCTTTTCAAAAGAAGAATTAAATAGTTGTTATTGGAGTTGAGTGAAATACATTACTGGACTTATGGTGAAGTACATTAAATACATTGATTTTGTACCTCTCCACTTTACTTGCCATAAAGCAGTGTTCTCAATCAAAAGGATTGCATGCAAGATTTGTTGACCCATGGTGAGAAGCTATTGGAAATATCTCCCCGGCCCCTCACAACAAACCACAGGCAACTACGCAAAACCCCAAAACTACTTGTTAATGATAAATTAACACAAACTCCTTACAGAAAACTAAAATGTCCACTCCGAAGTGAGGTAAGAGATGCAGGCCATGCATGTGTGTTTATATAAATGTATGTGTTGTAATTTTTAAAATGTGGGCCTGGCTATTGGACAAAGAAGTCCTGCACATTTCCAGGGTTTGGGAGATGGCACAGGACCGCATATATCAAATAAGGATTTACAAATGTTAAAATTACACAAATACATTTAATTATTTTACAATGTATTTTATATGGGGCTTACAGTCAAATTGTGTTTTTTTGGGTTTCAGTTTATATTCATCCTTGATTATTTTTTTGCTCATTTAATCTTTATTTATACATAATTATTTAGTTTTTATTGCAAAAAATAAGCTGAAACTAGTATATGCCCACATTTATTTAACCAATAAATGTACCCTGAGTCTTGGATGTCTCATGAGTGTTAGAATTATAAGTTGCCATTTACAATAATAAAAGCTTCTGAAAACATTAGCATTGCAAAGCTTCTTAAATAGGTGCATACCTGAACCTATTTAAACTAAATTTGAAAACCTTTGTGTTTTTTTACTCTTCAGTAACTGGCTGGCGGTCGTAAAAAAACAATCAATCAATCAATCAATCAGGGGATTGTATGCGCACTACTCACCCGCGAGGGTCTCAAGGCGCTGGAGGCAGGGGGGTGAAAAGCCAAGTTTTGAGTGTCTTTCTGAAGATGCTCAGGGAGGGGGCGCGTCTGATGTAGAGCGGGAGCTCGTTCCAGGTCTTGGTCGCAATGTAGGAGAAAGCTCTTCCTCCTGTTCTGGCTCTATGGATGTGCGCGGGGTTTCGGCGAGGGCGAGGTTGGTGGATCGGAGGTTTCTTTTGGGTGCGTGGAAGGAGATTCTCTCGTTGAGGTATTGGGGTCTGGTGTTGTGGAGGCATTTGTAAGCGTGGGTGAGTATCTTGAAAATGACTCTTTTCTCAACGGGGAGCCAGTGGAGGTCCCGTAGGTGTTGGGTGATATGTTCGTGTCGTGGGATGCCGAGGACGAGTCTGGCTGCGGTGTTCTGTATTGTCTGGAGCTTGCGGAGTAGAGACTTGTTGATCCCGACGTAGAGGGCGTTTCCGTAGTCCAGTCTGCTGGTTATGAGTGCGTGGGTGACGGTCTTCCTTGATTCGGGGGGATCTATTTGAAAGTCTTGCGGAGGATGCGGAGGGTGTTGAAACAGCTGGAGGTGACGGCTTTGACCTGTCGGTTCATGGAGAGGGAGGGGTCCAGTATGATGCCGAGGTTCCGAGCGTGGTCCGTGGGGGTCAGGGGGCTGCCGAGTGAGGTGGACCACCAGGTGTTGTTCCAGGCTGACGGGGAGGTTCCGAGGATGAGGACTTCTGTCTTCTCCGAGTTGAGCTTGAGGCAGCTGTTTCTCATCCAGGATGCGACGTCTTGCATTCCTTCCTGGAAGTTGAGTCTGGTGGTGGTTGGGTCTTTGGTGAGGGAGAGGATGAGCTGGGTGTCATCTGCATAGGATACTATGCTGAGGCCGTGCTGTCTGACGATGGCGGTGAGGGGGGCCATGTAGATGTTGAAGAGGGTTGGGCTGAGAGATGATCCCTGGGGTACTCTGCAGTTGATTCCGTGGGTTTGGAGAGGAAGGGTGGCAGTCTGATTCTTTGGGTTCTGTCGCTGAGGAACGAGCGGATCCAGTCGAGGGCGGTTCCTTGGATGCCGGCATCGTGGAGTCTGGCGGCGAGTGTGCGGTGGGAGACGGTGTGGAATGCTGCTGAGGGGTCGAGCAGGATCAGGGCCGCAGTGTGTCCTTGGTCGAGGAGGGAGCGGATGTCGTCTGTAGCGGCAAGTAGGGCGGTCTCGGTGCTGTGGTTGCTGCGGAATCCGGATTGGGAGGGGTCGAGAACAGAGTTGTCTTCGATGAACCTTGTTAGTTCTGTGTTGACGGTCTTCTCTGTGACTTTTGCCGCGAAAGGGAGGAGTGAGATGGGCCGGTAGTTCTTGAGGTCGGTGGGATCTGCGGAGGGCTTCTTGAGGAGGGGTCTGACTTCAGCGTGTTTCCAGCCCTCGGGGAAGGTGCCGGTCTTGAAGGTGGTGTTGATGGTGCGTCGTAGTTCTGGCGCGATGGCGTCTCTGTGGTAGATATGTGGTGGGTAGGGGTCTGTAGGGGCCCCTGAGTGGATCCCTTTCATGGTTGAGGCGTTCTCTTCGGTCATGGCCAGTGTCCAGGTGGAGATGGTGGGGTGGCTGGTGTTGCTGGTGGAGGGGGTGGCTGCGGGGTCCGGTGTCAGGTCGTTGAAGTTGTCGTAGAGGCTCTTGATTTTCAGATGGAAGTATGATCCGAGCTTGTCGCAGAGGTCCTGGGATGGGGTGATGTGCGTGGTTTCGCTGGGGGGATTGGTGAATTCCTGGATGACGTTGAAGAGCTCCTTGGAGTTGCTAGAGTTGGTGAGGATTCTGTCATGGCGGTCCTGTAGGTGGTGTGGTCTTCAGGCGTTTTGCTGTTCCTCCAGTTCTTTTTGAGATGTCTGCATAGACGTCTGGCTTCTTGGAGATCGGTCGTGAACCAGGTGGCCTTCCTGGGGTGCTGTCTGTCAGAGCAGCGTAGGGGTGCGAGTTTGTCTGTGCGTTGAGGATCCATTTGTGCAGTTCCTTGGCTGCGATGTTTGCGTCGGTCGAGGTGGTGGGGGTGTCGCGGTTGAAGGTAGAGTTGACCTGATCCTCAGTGACTTTGCTCCAGATCCTTCGCGGAGGGCGCGGGGCATGTTTGAAAGGCTTGGGTTTGTTGACAAGGAAGTGCACGCAGTGGTGGTCCGTCCAGGGGGGTTGCGTGGTGTGGCTGAACTGGATGTTGTGTCCTCCAGCGAAGATGGGGTCGAGGGTGTGTCCTGCTTTGTGGGTAGGCGTGGTGACGAGTTGTCTTAGTCCGATGTTGGCGAGGTTGCCCAGGAGGGAGGTGGCGTTGGGGTCGCTGGGGTTGTCGAGGTGGAAGCTGAGGTCTCTGATGAGTATGTAGTCCATGGAAGCGATGGCGTGGGGTGCGATGAAGTCGGTGATGGTGGTGGCCAATGGGGCGCGGGGGCCGGGGGGTCTGTAGGCGAGGGTGCTGCAAAGTGTGGTTCTGGGGCTTGTCTGGACCTGGAAGTGTAGGTGTTCGGCGGCGGGGAAGGCGTCTCTCGAGGTGGTGAGGTGGAGGGAGCTTTTGTGTACGATGGTGAGTCCTCCCCCTGGGTGGTTGGGGCGGTCCTTCCTCTGGATCTTGTACCCGTCTGGGATGGCGATGGCGATGTTAGGGGCAGAGGAGGCGTTGGTCCAGGTTTCTGTGAAGAACGCGACGTCGGGTGAGAGGGTGTCCAGGAGGTTCCAGATCTCTACGGCGTGTCTGTGCAGGGAGCACCCTTTGAAAAGGATGCACCTCAGGGCATCGGCGGTGTTGGCAGCGGGGGCGTTGGTGAATGTCTGGCGGCAGTTGCAGCAGGAGAACTGGCCGTGGCTGGTGTTCGGTGTGAACAGCTGGCAGTTGTTGTTCCTTCTGGGGTTGAGTGTGAGGAGGGCAGCTGAGTCGTAGCGGTGGGAGGTCGGAGATCCAGGGTCCCTGGCGCTGGTCGCGGTCGGGTCGTGGACGGGTGCAGACGGGCTTGCCTTTGGCGCGCCTTCAACGTGCCGGTGGTGCGGCCGCGCATCGTCCTCCATTAAGTAGAGGTTGGGGGAGGGCGGGGCAGCTGGGAGGCGGGAAGCGTGATCGGGAGGGGCCGCGGGGGTAGCAGCGGCGGGAACGGAGGATGGCTGGGGGTGAGGGCAGAGAAGGGATAATAATAAATAAAATAAAGGTCCCTGTCCCATTAAACCCACTGAAACTTTCTAATAGTGGAGTCACCAGGCGAAAACTGACGGCAGACACGGGGCTAAAACCTGGCAAGAGAAATTAAGGCAAAACAATAGCTGACGGCAGACACGGGGCTAGAACCGTGGTCTGGATGGCTGCAGAGGCAGAGCACTGCCCAGGTGGGCCATAGAGCTGCGTGCTGGAGAACAGGGACACTTAGACTTATTCAAGAGAAGACTTTTTTTCGTATTTAAGAATAAACTCAGACAGGAATGGAGATGTTATTCTTTCTGTATTTATCTGTAAAAATCATTAACGGAAAAATGGGAGCCTCTGTTAAAAAAAATTCACATTTACGTTTTTTACGCTCGAGACAGTATGTGGTTTGCCCAGAATCACTGGATTTTCAGTCAAGTGCTGCAGCCAGTGTTTGAGCCCAGGTTCCCAGGTTGGCAACTCCGCCACTAAACCACATATACTCCCACGTGACCAGATATCTATCACAACAACTACATTGCAAACAACCAGGCTAAAGGATCTTCTATCTGAAGGTCCACAATATATGTGTATCTCTTCCGGTGCAAGGGATGTCCTTCCAGGAAATGTTTTGTTGAGCTCAAACATTCGTTGAAAACAAAGATGGAGGCCATCTTTTCATATTAAAAGCCCGATGCAGCACAACTTCAGCATGCTTACATTTTTCTAATGGAGGTGCACCGTTAAATGTGTTTGAGTTTTCTGCCTACCAACAATTTCAAAAGCAGTTTAAAATGCACACCCCTGAATTGGTTATGGCGTCACGACCCATTACACTTACACATGACTTTCTCATATTACCTTTTTCAATCATCTTATATGGCCTTGATCACTTTACCACATCTGGACAACGGATTGTCTATAGTAAGGACATCTATTCTCTTTCGCATAACCTTTTAATCCAGGCACAAACAGCAAGTTAACCTACAAGCATCTTTTATGAGCATAATGTCAACGCTGCAATGACTCCACAGGAGTGTGCTGATGCAGACATGCCGGATCAGGTTATGTCGTGCGTGACGCGGTCTAGCCTCTGCTGCCGGGTTCAATTCAATTTTATTTTATGATTTGGAACTCTGATGGAGGTCCACATAAAAACAGTATAAAAAACTACAAGGAATAATCAAATATTCCAGCATACGGGATTTCAAAAGGAAAAACCTAAGCACATTCCCTTACATTGAGAAGGAAATAGTGATGTCTTGGAAAGTGCTACCATAGATTCAACATACATATTATTAACCCTGGGCGGAGTTCGCGGAGTTGCACTACGCGGAACACCGCGAAGTGCAAAAAAAACTCTGTCGCACTACGCAGAGCTCCGCAAGCGGCGGAGTACGATAGAAAAATGCCGTTCGCAGTGATTGCACAGTGCCGGATGCTTGTCCGCACTGTGCAATCATTGCAAACGGCACCATGCACAGTGCAAGCGGTCCCTGCTTTCCTTTTCTGCCGCTCGAGTAGATTTTTACTCGAGCGGCAGCTTTCTCAACGCGAACGGGCAGTTTCTCAACGCGAGCTGTCACGAGCATACGCGACCACTCGCAATGAGAAACCTGACCCCTCCCCCCCCCGTTGAGAAATCTCGCCGGGATGTTGATTTTCCACGCTCGCGCTCGCCAACTTGATGTTGACGATCGCGAACGAGGAAAAATCTCGCCGGGAGGTTGATTTTCCTCACCTGCAGTCGCCAACTTGACGTTGACGAACGCGAGCGAGGAAAAAAACTCCGCTCCGCAACGCAAAGAGGAGTTTTTTGGAACTCCGCGATCTCCGCGTAACGCGGAGTGCAGAACACTCCGCAAACTCCGCGAGCGGAGCGGAGTTCACCGCCCAGGGTTACATATTATTAACAGAATAATGCCAAGCAAATCCTCAATACAGATTTAAAGACATTGGAAAAATTGATAAAACTTTAAACACATCCACTCTCATTGAAAAGGAAAAAGTGACATCGTGCAAAGTGCTATTACAAATACAACCCACATACTGTCAACAGAAGTAAAATAATAAATCACAGTCTCTCTCCCCTAGAAAAAGTGACAACATGCAAGAAGCAATCATGTATTCCAACCTAAAAAAATTCCTTAAGACAATACCAAACAATCATCAGTATCAATTTAAGAAAAATTGAAAAAACGAAAAAAAATGAGCACATACCATTTTATTAGGGGGGAAAACAAATATTGATTGGTGTGCTGCTTGTACAGATTGTACATTATATTTTAAAAACAGTTTTAAAAAGTGACGACTTGCAGAGTTCAAGCAAGAGCATGCACAAATAACATGATTTAAATCTTGTACATGGAGATTACATAAATCCCAAACTCGCTCCATCCTCGGAACAGCGTCCCAGGTGTCTATTACTACCTGCAGGGGTAACAAATTTAATCTCAACAATAAAATCGTTCTCCGTACCAGCTGTGGGGTATTTCATGCAAGATAAGATTGCGTTTGTTTCCATAGACAATTTTCTTGTATAACCACATTTCTCTTGTGGCGCTGACATAGTAGCATATCCTGATTCAAGCTACTTTAAAAGAAGATTATTTTAAATGACTTTTTAAAAAGGATTTATACATAGTAAAACTAATAACATGATCTAACCCAAAGATTCCCCTAGCTTTTAAAAAAGGAGTGAAAGAATGCACTTTTTCTTTTCTTAAGATAACATTTTCATGCAGCAAAGTGGCACATACTGATCCAACTTCCCAGCTAAGCAGGCTGTTCCCCACCTCAAAACTGACACTAGGGCTGTAACAAAAGTTACCAAAAGTCCAAACTCCAGAATTAAAACATACAGAGCTGCCATGAAGTTGAAATAACAAATCTGATGGAAAATACATCCTTTGATTACTTTCCAATACCTCATGTCCATTATCTCATAAGCATGGCTTAGGGAAGGAGGAATTTTTACCCTAAAGACTGACAATACATGTGCAAAGTGTCTATTCCCACGAACGTTATATAGTCTGTTAATGGTGCTAGCCTGCGACATTGCTTTACTCGAGCAGTATTTTATATGAACATATTGTCTACAATTACTAGACATTTTTGTCCCTAAATAGAGATATAGTTGGACCTTCTCCATCTTTTGATGCCCTAAAAACCAATTGATCCTCTCCCTCAATCTAGAGCCCTTCTTCCAAAAAGTCAGTATCTTACTCTTCGAGTTATTCCTTTTTAGATAAAGCTCCTCTGTATAGAGTTCTAATGCGCCAAGGCATCTTTGGAGCCTAACAGGAGTCAAATCCATTAAAACAACATTGTCCGCATACAGGAGACAATATATGTTCATATTACCAGCTTTCAGAGCATCCCTATTTACCATTCCTACCCTGCGTGGGAGATCATTAATATATCAAGAAAACAGCAAGGGCACCAACAGGCCAGCCTTGTTTTAGCACATTATGCATAAAAACATTTTGTGATAAATCATGATTCCCACCCATCAACATTTGACTCCAAGTTGACGTATGAAGTGCTATTACTAGCCTCAACAAAGGAGAGGGCATGCCCAATTGAAACAAATTTCTCCATACAGTCCAACGGTCAACTCTATCGAACGCCGTGGAAAAGTCGATAAAGGACGTGTACACAGACATTCCCAGTGACTGGGGTTACTTTTCTATGATTGCCTGTAGTACTGCAATGTTATCTAAAGTGCTACAGTTCCTCCTAAATCTAGCCTGTTCTGGAGGAATTATATTGTTTTTTGGGCTCCCGGTTTTATGGTATTTATTTTTTTGACATTTCCGTCTGTATTTATCCATATTTAATTTTTGTCAACTTTATCTGTATTTATCCATATTTATTATGGGTTTTGTGAAAAAAATAAAGCTGAAACTGGTATAGTTCCACATTTATTTAACTGATAAATATGCAGAAGATAAATCAATGTACTTATATGAAAATATGCACCTTTCGGTATCAACCTTGTGCATATCTACTGCTGTTTAATCATCTTTACTAAAATTCCTTTCTTTTTAACCCCTTACCTATCAATCCACACTTTGCCATGACTACCAGGCCAATAACTAAGTGTATTTAAAATCACTCAAAAAGCACCAAATTTCCGTTTTTATCCACATTTAAAAATAAATACAGACAAGAAAATAAATGGTTTTCAGTCTGTATTTATCTATAAAAATTAGTAAAAACGGAAATTAGGGAGCCTTAATTATTTTGAATTTTAACATGTGTGGATGCGGGCTGTATGTTCAACCTATTGACATCAGATGTGTATAAATTGTATGACTTTACATCTTTTATGGGATTTTTTTAACCGAATAAACAATATTACCTACCTCCCTATTTTGAGTTATCCATTGTTAGAGATGTCGTAATTTACTTTTGGCAACTGCATCTAGTAACGATAATTGCCTATAGCTTTAAGGAGACAGTTTTGGACCCTTTTTACAATAATGCTACCTTTCCAGGATGGGGGGATTATTTCCTGAAAGACAGCAATAATCAATTAATGGGTGCAAAATAGCTGCCTAGAGTGTATCAGCCTGTTTAATAATTGAAATCGAGATTTCACCGGGTCCGTTGCACCCGATGCTCTGGCGCTTCTGATAAACCCCACTATCTCCTGAGCTAAAGGAGTCCCATATAATTCTTACAGTTCTACCTCTACTCTTAGGTCTAAGGGGTCACTGACACTATGGTTACCGGTCACTCTGGAATCACAATACAGTGCTACTAGATACCAGTACTTTCTAAGATCATTTGAAGCTGCAGCTTCTCTTAAATTAATCCATTTATTGTGAGTTTCCCTTCTCCGATCTAGGGCCTTCAATCTAGATTTTTTTTGTTTAAGTTGGCAAATTTCACTTTGTCTAAAGATGGAGAAGCGGGCAAATTGTTTCCTCACCGGCTGATTTATTTCCTTATTTATTGCCTTTATGTTCTGATTAACTTTTTTATGTAACATGGGATTTCTACCGTTACTCGCCTGGCTAAGAAAAACTTTCATATGCCTTTCATACCAATTTATTGGATCCCTACATGCTATCACCTCTATACCCTTAACCTCCAAAGGTTTAGAGTCGAAAGCCTTTATACTGCTGGCGGCCCAGAAGGTGTGTCCATTCGATTTATTAAACGCTACATCACCCCTCAAGCCGTTCCATGGCTCTGAGACCTGCATCGTTATTTCGACCTTCATACTCAAAATACAATGATCACTCAGAGCAGATGGCTGGGCATCTAAATTAGAACACGCCCCATACATCTGATATGAAGCAATCATGTAATAGATCACGAAGAGAAAGAAAAGTGAATGATTCTGGCGTGTCATTTGGGATTCTACACTCAAAAACATAAATACACACATTCTAAGGAAGTCCAGCAATAAAAAAAAAAACCCGCCTGTCAGTCCTGTTCCTAGAGGGAAACAGTGGCGGCTGGTGAGATTTGAAAGTGATGGGGTGTAAACTTTTCAGCTGTACGTTAATTGAAAAACATGCACATCTTTACACTATTCTGCTTTTGTTACTCCCATCTGTGCTTAGCTTTCCTATTAAGGACTCCACTGCACTTTCAGTTTCACGTTTTCTTGTGAGTGCATATTTTTCATATAAAGTAGACGACTGCAGCAACTATAAAACATCAATTAACTGGTGGTGTGATTATTGCTGCAGTCATGGATGGTTTACTTTTACTGAATTAGCAGTGCGTGATGAAAGCACTAGCTCGTTCAGTGGAGATAGAGGGTTGATTTAAAAGTAAATAAATTGATGATAAAACTAATACCCAGTGATTAATTTGTTAAAACAAAATTAGTGCAGGTGCCTACGTTTTTTTTTAAGAGGCCACCGCCCACATCTACTACTTACGTCTCTGGCACTACCCCCTTGCACCCCAGGCATGGCCCAAATATGAATTGCAATGAAAGAGCAATCCCGCCTACCTACATGAGAGGGGTTCAGCTCCTTGAAAAGCCTTTAAAAACTATGTCAAATAATGCTCTTTACAGTCCAATTTCAACTTCACTTTGCCAAAAAGCTATAAGACGTGAGGTTAAGCTGTCCAGTCTAATGTCACATTCTGCAGACTCCCAATGTGTATCCTACTTAGTCCTCTATCAGAATGTACAGGGGCACGCTGTACGCCACATTGTGTAGATTTCCAATGGGTATCTTACTCGGTCCTCTATCAGAACGTACAAGGGCACGCTGTACGCCACATTGTGTAGACTCTCATCCTACTCAGTCCTCTATCAGAACGTACAAAGGCACGCTGTACGCCATATTGTGTAGACTCCCATCCTACTCAGTCCTCTATCAGAACGTACAAGGGCACGCTGTACGCCACATTGCGTAGACTACCAATGGGTATCTTACTTAGTCCTCTATCAGAACGTAGAGGGGCACGCTGTACGCCATATTGTGTAGACTCCCATCCTACTCAGTCCTCTATCAGAACATACAAGGGCACACTGTACGCAATATTGTGTAGACTCCCATCCTACTCAGTCCTCTATCAGAACGTACAAGGGCACACTGTACGCCACATTGTGTAGACTCCCAATGGGTATCTTACTCAGTCCTCTATCAGAACGTACAAGGGCACGCTGTATGCCACATTGTGTAGACTCCCATCCTACTCAGTCCTCTATCAGAACGTACAAGGGCACACTGTACGCCACATTGTGTAGACTCCCAATGGGTATCTTACTTAGTCCTCTAGCAGAACGTACAAGGGCACGCTGTACGCCATATTATGTAGACTCCCATCTTACTCAGTCCTCTATCAGAACATACAAGGGCACGCTGTATGCCCTATTGTGTAGACTCCCAATGGGTATCTTACTCAGTCCTCTAGCAGAACGTACAAGGGCACTCTGTATGCCATATTGTGTAGACTCCCATCCTACTCATTCCTCTATCAGAACGTACAAGGGCACGTTGTATGCCCTAGTGTGTAGACTCCCAATGGGTATCTTACTCAGTCCTCTATCAGAACGTACAAGGGCACTCTGTATGCCATATTGTGTAGACTCCCATCCTACTCAGTCCTCTATCAGAACGGTCAAGGGCACGCTGTACGCCATATTGTGTAGACTCCCATTGTACTCAGTCCTCTATCAGAAAGTACAAGGGCACGCTGTACGCCATATTGTGTAGACTCCCAATGGGTATCCTACTCAGTTCTCTATCAGAACGTACAAGGGCACGCTGTACGCCATATTGTGTAGACTCCCATCCTACTCAGCCCTCTATCAGAACGTACAGGGGCACGCTGTACGCCACATTGCGTAGACTACCAATGGGTATTTTATTCAGTCCTCTATCAGAACGTACAAGGGCACTCTGTATGCCATATTGTGTAGACTCCCATCCTACTCAGTCCTCTATCAGAAAGGTCAAGGGCACGCTGTACGCCATATTGTGTAGACTCCCATTGTACTCAGTCCTCTATCAGAAAGTACAAGGGCACGCTGTACGCCATATTGTGTAGACTCCCAATGGGTATCCTACTCAGTTCTCTATCAGAACGTACAAGGGCACGCTGTACGCCATATTGTGTAGACTCCCATCCTACTCAGTCCTCTATCAGAACGTACAGGGGCACGATGTACGCCACATTGCGTAGACTACCAATGGGTATCTTACTCAGTCCTCTATCAGAACGTACAAGGGCACTCTGTATGCCATATTGTGTAGACTCCCAATGGGTATCTTACTCAGTCCTCTATCAGAACGTACAAGGGCACGCTGTATGCCCTATTGTGTAGACTCCCATCCTACTCAGTCCTCTATCAGAACGTACAGGGGCAGGCTGTACGCCATATTGTGTAGACTCCCATCCTACTCAGTCCTCTATCCAGAACGTACAGGGGCAGGCTGTACGCCATATTGTGTATACTCCCATTGTACTCAGTCCTCTATCAGAACATACAGGGGCACGCTGTACGCCATATTGTGTAGACTCCCAATGGGTATCCTACTCAGTTCTCTATCAGAACGTACAAGGGCACGCTGTATGCCACATTGTGTAGACTCCCATCCTACTCAGTCCTCTATCAGAACGTACAGGGGCACGCTGTACGCCATATTGTGTAGACTCCCATCCTACTCAGCCCTCTATCAGAAAGTACGTGGGCACGCTGTCCAGGGTGCACTGGATTATATCTGTCAGTGCTTTGAACGTCTGTGGCAGGGGAGTGTAGGTGTGTGGTGGTTTCATTATGGACTGCTTCTCTCACAGAAGTTGCATTCTTACACACAGCTCTCATAGTCCTAATGCATCTCAATCGTAACTTGCAATCTCATTATTCTTATTGACACCCACACATTCCATTAGTTTTAACCAGCAGCTCCCTAGAAATTCGGTACTCTCTGTAATAGAAAGCTGTAGTGATGATCTGTTAAACTGCCACAAGCACTCTGTGTGAGATAATGGGATTTCATTCACAGATCCACGCTGAGCTCTTCTTCTGCATCTCAAGGCCGACCAGCAGCTCAGCGTTGAGGCCTCTGCCTGACTTCAGCCCTGATCTGTTGGTACTGCACAACTGCAGCCTTAGCAACTGAACAGGTGCAGAAAGACGGGCACAGTTTAATGGTGGCATAAAATGTTCAACATTTATGTGCACAGCAATACACTGTAAATAATATGGTCAGTTTTACATTTTAAATTAAGTGTCTATGGTCTACATTAACCTTTCATCCCTCCCGAAGGACACTGATGCTCTGATGGAGATACCTTTGTTTCAGAAATACATTTAAGATGAACTTTCTGCCTCCTCAAAATGAAACAATAGTCCCTGTGCAAAAAGTGTGCTTATGGGCCTCAAAGCCCCCTCACTTGGCCATAGCTCAGCCGTGTTGATTAGAATTACAGCTATTGTTATTCTGAATACTAATTTTACTTTTAATCCGATTACTCTGTATGTGACGCCAGCGCAGTGAAAGTGTTATTGGTGAGACACCAAGGGGATCTCGACATTCCGTACAGGATACAAAGGCAGAGTTTCCAACCACATACATGCCCACCAGCCTGTGACAAATTAAGCATGAACACCTAAGGATTAGAAGAGAGGTGAAGGAAGAGCAGCGGTGCCCTTCACATCGGAGTACAGCGAGCACATTGCCAAGCCGCGGCTCGTAGTGATAGCAGAACGCAGTAAGACTGATTACAGCTCCTCCGGCACTGCAGCGCTTTGTTATCGGCTTTGTCCATCTGCTCCCTATCTGAATATCTGTCTAGTAACAACAAGTGCAGTGTGCCATGCAGGGCTTCTCCAGAGTGCGCCAGGCAAACAAGACAACGTGCTTGCTGTTCAACCCTTCTCGAGCATAAAAGAAACCGAAAATGAGAATGCCGGACGTCTCCTCCAGCCGGCCCCTTATCGTTGCAAAGCAAACCGGCAGTGGGTGAGAGTGGAGGAGGAGGCAGAACTCACAGGTGTTACCACTCACTATTGACTTGTACTCATCTGTCTGTTCCACCCCCATTCTACTACATCAATGGAAGTCTGCTAACCCCAGCCTGGGACGTAGCAGTAAACGTCCAAATGCAGACCGATTCAGCACTGGTAAATCTTGCCTCGCCCATCACCATGATGTCACTGCCCTGGCTTGTGCCTCCAGGGCGAGGACTTCTTTGACCGGTACATGCGCAGGTCTCGCTAGCCCTAGCACTAATCCCTCACACCAATAAAAAAAACAATTTAGGCTGAAATATCACAAGCATCTGTTCGCTCTTTTTGCTAAGCTGGTGGAATTTCCTTCTCCTCCTCCCCTGTTTTGGCAGGTCAATGCCCCTTACACCCGCGAGAGGCAGGCGCCCCTGGTAAACATTACCTCGGGGATTGCACAGGCTTTTTCCTTCTCCAAATATACAAAGGACAAACATGCTGAGTTGGAAATTTTTGAATTTAGGTCACCTACAATTATTACCTTAGGGCAATCCTTCAAAGTACTAATGTCACGGATAAACGTGAAGATTGAGCTTACTAGATAATCATACATTTTGCCAGGTGTGATATAGATGTTAGCTATCAGAAAAAAAGGGCGCCCCCTGAACCTTCTTTGGAGCCAGTTTTAGTTTTAGACACAGGCATAAATTGGAGTGATGGATAAGCAATTCATGGTTCCAGATGGCATTATTCCTTACTATTCCCCCACTAGCATTCCCCTTGGAGGCAAGTTTTGCCTCACAAGCAAAAACATAATAATTTTCATGCATAAACTCAGAACAGGCCCAGGTTTCCTGCAGACATATAATTGCTGGATTGAAGGACTCTTAAATAATTCAATTTCACATTATGTTTGCCCAAACCTGCCAGATTTCAAGATATAATTGTTTCAAGGGAGCTATCTCCATGACTCCAACAGTTCGGGCGATTGTTGTTCAAAGTTCCCGCCACCCAACTCCATTTAGCTAACTCGTCTCCCTGCCCTAATACCTGAAAACGATGTTGAACAGGCGCCAAGATTTTTACAACTCTGCTCCCCTGGCCTATTAATACAACAACATCCTTGGGGTTTCGTTGCAGTATGACCTTATCAAGCCCCGGAGACAACAGTTCCCTATTCTTATTCTGACCTGACACCTTAGACTTGTTTAAATCTAAATCTATTCCCTGCACAACAGGGATTTCACCAATGCCCCTCTTAAGGAAAGAATCGCAGTGCTACATTATTAGATTTACAATAATCATTGGCCCAAAGGTAATTCTTGTGCTGGATACAGGACCTGAGGAATTTATATACACATTTTCAATTTCACTGCTTTCCCTAATTTCAGTGCCTCAATTTCCGAAAGCGAGTTCAAAATGAAACCTCTATTAAACGGGTACATTTCATGATCGAACTATAAAACAAAGTCCAACTTATTCGTCTTAAGATCTAAACCCAGATGATCACTATTTGGGGTGCATGAAGCATTTGCAGACACTGGTCGATGCACTTGTGGGACAAAAACATTTGCCCCATGATTTAATAGACCTGATGGCTACAATCTTCCCAGCTGATACACCTTGTCGGACAATGCCCGCAGTGTTAGGGATCATATTGCCATTGTTCACCGCAGACACCTTTTGGGCAGAGGAATCTTCACATTGAATATTCTTATGTTCCAGCCTTACTTTGCGAACCACTTCTTGACTGACTAGTGCATCAACAGGATCTAAACGTTTCACGTTCTCCCCAACACCAGGCTGAGCATTTGGAGTAAAACTCACAACATTATAAGGTGCGAACCCATTGTTGGGCTGCGACGTTGAACTTTTCTGGATGTCAATAGACATGTTAGCCACATCCACCTCAGACTTCACAGATGGATTTTGACAGAAAACAATGTGGGATGCCACAATCCGAATATTGGCCAGCGTAGACGGGGGAGATAGTAAAGATGCCGGTTCAGGATTATCCACAACTTGCGCATTCTCAAATCTGATTTTCTTTGCCTTTTGTTTCGTAATGCGCCTTATCTTCTTACTTCTCCCTTTCTTTTGCTTATTGCCTGAGGGTCTTTTTAGGTTACACTCCATACTTTGATCACCCTTTGGAAAATCAGGCGCATCCATTAATGTAGCTGGAGGCTTTACAGACACAATTCATTTTGTCCCTTTCTTAAACATGGGAGACCGCTCTGCTTCTGATGGCTTTAAAGGTGCCTGTTGCTTAGTTTCTTCAAATAAGGATTGTAAACCGTATTCTTGCTCCTGCATTGATTTAGAGGTATTGAAGTCTGCCATACTTAAGAAACCCCCTACCATACTGGGTTTGCCCACTTGAAATATGTTCCACAGTGGCCCTAATGACCCGACTGCTAATTAAATAAAAAACAGAAAGGCCATGACAGGGCCTGCTTTAGCGCTGGTGCAAACGTCTTTATCGGTGCCCCACCACTGACCGCTTTCACTATAGATACCTTTACTACCAACAGTGCCCTTCATCTGTCCGTAGCCTCCCCCTCAGACTCCCACACTACCACCCTCCACCGGTGCCCCTCCCCGCTCCATAGCCCCTCCCCCATGACCTCCTCCTCAAATTTCCTCACTACCACCCTCCAACAGTGCCCCTCATCTCTCCAAAGCCCCTCCCCTCATGACCTACTCCTCGGATGCCCTCACTGCCACGCTCCACCAGTGCCCCTCAGTTTTCCATAGCCCCTCCCACTCATGACCTACTCCTCAGACTCCCTCACTACCACCCTCCATCAGTGCCCCCCATCTCTCCATTGATGCCCCCTCCACCCCATTACCACCTCCTCGGATTCCCTCATTGCCACCCTCCACCAGTGCCCATCATCGCTCCACCAGTGCCCACCATCTCTCCGTAGCTGCCCCCTCCACCGCATTACCTCCTCCTCGGATTCCCTCACTACCACCCGCCACCAGTGCCCTTCATCTCTCCGTAGCCTCTCCCCCTATTCACCTCCTCCTCGGATGCCCTCACTGCCACGCTTAAACAGTGCCCTTCATCTCGCCATAGCTCCTCCCCCTCATGACCACCTCGTCAGACTCCCTCACTACCACCCTCCACCAGTGCCCCTCATCTCTCCGTAGCCCCCCCATGACCTACTCCTTGGATTCCCTCACTGGCACCCTCCAACAGTGCCCCTCATCTCTCCATAGCCTCTCCCCCTATTGACCTCCTCCTCGGAATCCCTAATTGCCACCCTCCAACAGTGTCCTTCATCTCTCCGTAGCCCCTCTCACATATGCATTTCATTTGTTGTATAGCACTACTCATAGTGTAGGGTGTCACAGTACTTTAAATCATACACACATTATGCAGAGACAATGAATCCTACAAGTATGTAAATCATCCTATAGGGAATGTCACATAAGCCAAAGAGGATTACCAGGTGTAGGAATTACATGTCATCCATACTGGTGGGCAGTATGTTTTAAGAGGATTTGGTCTGGAGAAGCCCAAACACAGGATTTAAAGCATACCCCAGTGGGGGTGGTGGGGGGTGGGGGTTGGCTTTACTGATTAAAATGTATATCTGCCCAAACAAACTCTTTATAGCAACATTAGAATAATGAAAGACTAGGAAATTCTAACTATATCGCAACACACAAAAAAGAAGTTCTAATTATACCATTCAGGTTTGCATGCAGCTCTTTGATGACAGTTAATAGGTCAATTGTCCTGTTAGGATTGTAACTTCTGAACTGCAAGTAACAAAAGGATCTCTGTAACAAAGGCAGTAACCCACTGAGCTATCCGCATAAACTACAGTTTATCTGCATTTCAAAACTACCAGCAGAAAAAGGATTGCTCTCCAGCAGAATCATTAATCACCAGAGTTATCTGGACATTTTTATTGTTGTCTTGCATTCCTGGCAGAGCCAGTCATGAAAACGATACAAACGATTTAGATGAAATATACACGGCATACACGAAGTATGTGTCTTGCTGGGCCCGCACAGATTTTAAAAATATGAACAAATAGCCACACATTCTCCAAGCATACACAAAGTATGTATCTTGCTGGGCCTTTGCAGATTAAAAAAAAAAACGGAATAGCCACACATTATCTTACTCTCACAGCCGGATCTGATAAGCAGCTGAAGGGGTCAGGAAAGGTGAATCAGGATAAACAAACTCCTTTTCTCCAGGGCTAAACAGAGAAGAAAATATCCACGCAGCACACAAAGGTTACCTGGTGCCAAAGAAAGGATTTGTCCCCTTCACCATGCCCCTATTCTACCTGCTCGAGTGGGCGGGGACACAGCCCACCTTTCTAAAAGGAGATGCGTGATTGGGGGTGCCTGTGAGAAAGAGCCCAGGCCCAATCACGCAACTCCTAGAAGAAGAAGAAAAATAACGTTCAGAGGAACGTTTTAAATTTCAGTTGCCATTTTCTGTTGGCCTTCTTGACGTCGCTGCGAGGGCCAAGGTTCATGTTTGGGTGGGCATGGCCCACCCGGTAGAACCGGGCCTGCTGCCCCTTATTGTTGCAAAGCAAACCAGCAGTGGGTGAAAGTGGAGGGGGCAGAACCCACAGGTGGTTACCACTCACTATTGACTTCTACTCATTTGTCTGCTCCACCCCATCCCATTACATCAATAGAATTCTGCTAACCCCAGCCTGGGCCGCAGCAGTAAACGTCCAAAAGCAGACCGATTTAGCAGTGGTAAATCTTGGCTTGCTTATCACCGTGATGTCATTGCCCTGGCTTGTGCCTTCAGGACGAGGACTTCTTTGACCGGTACAGGTGCAGGTCTCTCTAGCACTAATCCCTCACCAGGCGCGCAACACCCATTGGGCTCAAAGGGCTTCAGCCCCCCGTTGTGTGTGCCAGCCCGGGCTGAGACACCTTCCCGGGCACACACACAGACAGTTTTTGAGCTGCTGTGGGCTTGCTGGTCTGGCGTCCGTCTTATTGCAGCCGCACCTGAGTACTTCACAGGTCTTTAAAAGACCATTTACTTGTTAATGAGGCTTTGTTGTTTTTCACCCCTTCTGAGAGCCCCTGCATCTCCACTCTGCCTATTGCTGGAAGAATTAGGCCTCCCCCGAAATTTTTTGTAGCCCCCCCCCCCCGATATTTGCCTCTAGTTGCGCCTCTCTCCCTCACACAAATAAAAAAACAATTTAGGCTAAAATATCACGAGCATCTGTTTGCTCGTTTTGCTAAGCTACTGGAATCTCCTTCTCCTCCTCCCCTGTTTTGGAAGAGCAACGCCCCTTATGCCTTCGAGAGGCAGGTGCCCCTGGGAAACACTACCTCAGGGATTGCACAGGCTTTCTCCTTTTCCAAATTTACAAGGGACGAACATGGCGCGTTAGAAATTTTTGCAATTAGGTCACTTACAACTATTACCATAGGGCAATCCTCCAAAATACTAATGTCACGGATAAACGTTAATATTGAGCTTACTAGATAATCATATATTTTTCCCGGTGGGATATAGATGTTAGCTATCAGAGAAAAAGGGAACACCCTGAACCTTCATTTGTAGCCAGTTTTAGTTTTAGACACAGGCATAAATTGGAGTGATGGATAAACAATTCACGGGTCCAGATGGCATTATTCCTTACTATTCCCCCCTCTAGCGTGCCCCTTAGAGGCAGGTTTTGCCTCACAAGCAAAAACATAATACTTTTCATGCATAAACTCAGAACAGGCCCAGGTTTCTTGCAGACATATAATTGCTGGATTGAAGGACTCTAAAGAATTCAATTTTACATTATGTTTGCCCAAACCTGCCAGAATCCAAGATATAATTGTTTCAAGGATGCTACCTCCATGACTACAACAGTTCGGGCGATTGTTGTTCAAAGTTCCCGCCACCCAACTCCATTTAGCTAACTCGACCCCCTGCACTAATGCCTGAATATGATTTTGGACAGGCTCCAAGATTTTTATAACTCTGCTCCCCTTTCCTATTGATATAACAACATCCTTGGGGTTTCGTTGCAGTATGACCATATCAAGCCCCGGGGACAACAATTCCCTATTCTTATTCTATTTCTGACCTGACACCTTAGACTTGTCTAAATCTAAATCTATTCCCTGCACAACAGGGATTACACCAATGCCCCTCTATCAAGGAAAGAATCACAGTGCTGCATTATTAGATTTACAATAATCATTGGCCTAAAGGTAATTCTTGTGCTGGGTACAGGACCTGAGGAATTTATATACACATTTTCAGTATCACTACTTTTCACTAATTTCAGGACCTCAATTTCCGAAAGCGAGTGCAAAATGAAACATCTACGGGTACAGTGTATGATCAAACAATAAAACAAAGTCCAACTTATTCGTCTTAAGATCTAAACCCAGATGATCATTATTTGGGGTGCATGAAACATTACAGACACTGGTCGATGCACTCGTGAGACAAAAACATTTGCCCCATGATTTAATAGACCTGATGGCTACAATCTTCCCAGCTGATACACCTTGTCGGATAATGCCCAAGGTATTAGGGATCATATTGCCATCGTTCACCGCAGAGACCTTTATGGCAGAGGAATCTTCACATTCAATATTCTTATGTTCCAGCCTTACTTTGCGAACCACTTCTTGACTGACTAGTGCATCCACAGGATCTAAATGTTTCACGTTATCCCCAACCCCAGGCTGAGCATTTGGAGTAAAACTCACAACATTATAAGGTGCCAACCCATTGTTGGGCTGCGACGTTGAACTTTTCTGGACGTCAATAGACACGTTAGCCACATCCACCTCAGACTTCATAGATGGATTTTGACAGAAAACAATGTGGGAAGTCACAATCCGAATATTGTCCAGCGTAGACGTGGGAGATAGTAAAGGTGCCGGTTTATGATTATCCACAACTAGCGCATTCTCAAATCTGATTTTTTTGCCTTTTGTTTCGTAATGCGCCTTTTTTTTTCTTACTTTTCCCTTTTGCTTATTGCCTGAGGGTCTTTTTAGGTTACACTCCATGCTTTGATCACCCTTTGGAAAATCAGGCGCATCCATTAATGTAGCTGGAGGCTTTACAGACACAATCCATTTTGTCCCTTTCCTAAACATGGGAGACCGCTCTGCTTCTGATGGCTTTAAAGGTGCCTGTTGCTTAGGTTCTTCCAACAATGATTGTAAACAGTATTCTTGCTCCTGCATTGATTTAGAGGTATTACGGTCTGCCCTACTTAAGAAGCCCTCTACCATACTGGGTTTGCCCACTTGAACCCCGGCATTACTAACCTTGCATTTAACATCAGTTGCCATTGATTTCGACTCCTTGATGATTTGTAGGAGCGTTCTGGCGACTACAGGGAGAGTGAGGGTTTAAACCCCTATTAGTATATATAGAAGACAATATGTCCGATACATGGTGTGAATTTGACACTGATTTTTCCAATGGTGATAAAATGGAGGATAAAACTTTCTAGATACAAAATAATACTTCTGACTGAATCCCTGCCCCACCAGTACTAAGAGGCTCCAGTTTCCCCTGTACACTGGACGAGATGAATGCTTCACGATCCATAGAATCCCCCATGGTATGAGTGCTGCTATATGTAACGGGCAAACAGGGATACATTTTTGAGCTTTGAGGGAGATGCCCCAGCCCTTCACTTGAAACTATGTTGAGGGACTTTAAGATAACCTCCCCCTCCAATGGGATTCTCCTAGCCAGCTCTATATCCAGCAATGTAAATTCCTCCACCTTACTTAGGTCAGGCAGGACCACCTCCTGATGAAAAGAAAAACTTATGGAATCATCAACCCGAGAGCTCCCCCCTGGATCTTTTCTTGGGCACAATCATGGTCTAGCACCTGTGATTTCAAAGCAGGGGTGGATTCCTTCAATCCTCCCACCTTTCCTTCCTTTCCGAATTATATTATTTGAGAAACAGAAAGGGGGCCATCCTCATCCTGTTTTTGACCATTAGCTATCGATGACATAGTCATGTCCATACTCAAAGTCAAGTGAGGATTTAACTGATCTGAAGGACTAACCAGGACTAAGGCAGAACCAATAACTTCTGCGACTTCTGAAACTTCTTTATTGGACTTAACGAAGAAATCCGAAATTGCTGGATAAGATTTAAAATGTAGAAATTGAGATCTTTTATTTCGAGTAATTGATTTTTTTACTTTCAGAGAATGATTTGACATAATAATATGGCCAGAACGCAGCTTCTTCAGTGTCTTCTTATCCAAAGTACTCAAAAAAAGCTGTTGGGTCCCACCACACCAGGTGGAGAAGACCACAAGGTACACCCTCCTGGTAGGCAGTTGCATCCCCAACAAAAAAGCAACTCAGGAGCCTCAAAAGAATCTTCCAAAAATGTTTACCTGCCCTTTTTTTTATCATTTATTTACTGCTCCCCCACGCCAAACAAAGATGACTATATGGGGTCAACTAATGAATAAGAACTGCAGGAGTTTACTAGTAAAAATTGCAGACCGCTAATGTAAGGCTGCCGGTACCAAAATCACTGAAGCTTCAGTCAAAGGCCAGAGAATCAATGCCCTTCAGGAATACCTAAGACCTAAAGCCTGGGGCCCCAAGGGTCCAACAGAAGTCCAGCCATGAGGGAGCAAAGCTGGAGACAAAATCAAAAGCAGAGAGGGAAAAACCGGCAGCAATACAGGCGTTGGTGACAGCAGACGCATGGGCTTCTCAACGAGCACAACCAACACCTGCCTAACACCAGCCGCCTGCACGCTCCGTAAGAAAGCCAGCAGCCTAATGCTTGTCGTTTACCGCTGCGCCTCTCCTTACAGCCTCTCCTCGCTGCCAGCACTTTCAAAGGCACCTCTCTCCTGCCTCTCATCATCAGAGAACGGGACCACCACGGGTGTGACACCCACAATGCCAAACTGCCAGGTCTCCAAGTGGCTATCTCTGCACTGTGCTGCACAGGCACGAATGCCGCAATGCCAAAAGCCACCCGCAGCCATCTCCTCATTGGCGCTCAGTGGTTCAGCGGCTCTTAGCAGCTTTTTCCACCCCGCTCAGCGGCTCTCAGCAGCTTTCTCTACTCAGCGCCACACAGAACGCATGAGCTCCTCCTTCCGCCTCCACTGGAAGACACGTACGGGAACTAAATCTCCAACAGCACAGCCCTCAAATGGTTGGGTTCTGTACATCAGAGGCTCCGATCTCCCACAATGTCCGTGCACCTACCAGTGGGGTTTTTTGGATGCGACCGAAAATTAAAGCCGCGTCCGGGAGCCCAGTTGCTTGCCTTTAACGAACTTAACGTTTTCAATGCTTACCATTCCAAAGTCTTTTTGAACTTGATTCTTCATCTGTAGCTCCTCTTGCCCACCAATCCCGGAGTCCAGGTGCCTGCTATTTTTGACTGCTGTCCGTCTTCCAGCCTGCATCACCGCTCTTCAGAAGAACTCTGGGGACCTGTAAGACAATAAAAGAAAGTACTTACCAACAGAGGACTGTTGCTACAAGGTGGTAAGGTGCAAAGTATAAATTTTGTATAGAGAAATACTTACCGTAACAGATACCTGTTCCTGTGCATCGCCATTTCCCGATTCTGAAGTTCCTGAAAACTGAAAGTCATTGGATGTGATCTGGAAAGTGTGTTTGTTTCAAGATTATCATTTTAAAACTCTTTTCCGGATATTTGAAGACACTTAATTTGCATTTCCTCTGATCCAGTCTCATCTAATTACTGGCCCTAATAGTTGGAAGTATTTAGGGAATGATTATGGTCGGAACTACAATGGTATCTGATCGTTTTCGAACCTCCGACTTTCGTTCTTGATTAATGAAAAATTCTTGGCAAATGCTTTCGCTTTGGCTCGTTCTGTGCCAGTCAAAGAATTTCACCTTTAGCGGCACAATACGAATGCCCCCGGCTATCCCTCTTAATCATGGCCCCAGTTCCAAAAACCAACAAATTAGAAACGAAGTCCTATTCCATTATTCCTAGCTGAAGTATTCAGGCAGCTGTCGTGCTTTGAACACTAATTTTTTCAAAGTAAACTCTTGAAACCCCCAGGGCACTGAGTGAAGAGCATCAAGGATGCACCGAAAGGCAAGGGCTGGGACAGGCGGTAGCTTACCTCGCGGCGGACTGCCAGCTCGATCCCAAGATCTAACTATGAGCTTTTTAACTGCAGCAACTTTAATATACACTATTTGAGTTGGAATTAACATGGCTGCTGGCACCAGACTTGCCCTCCAATTGATCCTCGTTAAAGGATTTAAAGAGTACTCATTCCAGTTACAGCTCCTCGAAAGAGTCCTGCATTGTTATTTTTCTTCACTACCTCACCTGAGTTGCGAGTGGGTAATTTGCACGCCTGCTGGCTTCCTTGGATGTGGTAGCTGTTTCTCTTGCTCCCTCTCCGGAATCATTCCCTGATTCCCTGTCACCCATGGTCCCCATTGTAGGCACAGAAAGTACCATTGAAAGTTGATAGGGCAGACATACGAATGTATCGTCGTCATCACGGGGAAGTGCGATCCGCCCGAGGTTATCTAGAGTCACCAAAGCAGCTGGGCAAGCCCAGATTGGTCTTGATCTGATGAATGTACGCATCCCAAGAGGTCAGCGCTCGTCAGTATATATTAGCTCTAGAATTACCACTGTTATCCAAGTAACAGATGGAGCGATCAAAGGAACCATAACTGATTTAATGAGCCATGTGTAGTTTCACTGTACCGGCCGTGTGTACTTACATGTGGATGGCTTAATCTTTGAGACAAGCATATGCTACTGGCAGGATCAACCAACGATGAAATAATTCCCTAGTTCTGTGCATGGTAAAAAGTCGCCCTGAGTGATACAATAGGTAATAAGGAGGGTCCCAACAAGGGTCATTATTTTTCGTTAAACATTACCCCCAGAATGTCTCACTTGATTGTATTGTGTGTTTTTTCTATGGGTCCCTGAACACCTATGTTGTTTTCCGTTACACCATAGACTTATGTGCGAAAGAGGGATGCTTTGGGTAAGCTGGACTTCAGGTGGATGGGGTTATCCATTTAAGACCATCTATTAAAGGTACTCTATAGTTTATGCAGTTTTCTTCTTGTTTTGTTAGATACACACAGACACACTCCATTAGCGACCAGAGAGGGAACCAATGTGAAGTACCTACGCTAAGAGGGACCAGGCTGAATAGAGGATATTTCTCTTCATTTTTTTAATCCACTTCCCCTTTCTCCTGAGGACTGTGACAGCTGAACCTTTTAGCAGGATTCGGGCAGTGTTAGTGTTTGGGTTGCATTAGGAACTTGCTTCTGGGACCACATCTTGCTCCTACAAGATCGCACAACCTAAGTGAGGACAACAGGTTAGTGCCCTAGTGTTACACATAAAACCCCAAAAGGCAGTCCTACAATGTATTTCTGTAGTTCAAGGCTGAAAAGCTGAGTCTTAAATTACTTGCAGCCACAGTTTTGCAATCATTACAGTCTCCTAAACTTTCCAAATCAAAGGTCACATGGTGTCTTTCAATACCTCAAAGCGCCTGACAATACAAATGCTGTTTCTTCGCTACTTCAGTTCAGTCTTATCTTATTGAAGCTCCTCGGAGTCTCATAAAGTTAACACAACTACATTGTTAATATGGATAAAGAAATTCTTTATTCCAAAAAATTGTACATTTTTTTTCCTGGACCAACATAGCTTTTGAAACTTTGTTTTCTGCAACCTTTTGCTCAAAATAAGGAAGTGTCACTGTTAAAAAAATAGTTTTCCTAACTTTTTTCCTTTCCCTGGAGCATTTTCCATAAACAACTCAGTGACCTATGCAGACCATAGGCCCATTCATTGAATCTGCCTGCTCATTTATATCTACATACCGAGACATCTACGCTCTAGGGCAGTGGTTCTTAACCTGTGGTCCAAACTTGCCTGCGGGTCCACGACTACTTAGAAAATTAAATAATATTTCCCACTTAATAAAGTGTATATAAATAAAGCCACAAAATGTACAATTGCACATTTTTAAGTGTTCTGTAAATGTGAAGGAATTTGAAATTGAATTCTAAAAATGAAATTAGTATCCTCAGATTGATTCTTGGGAGCGGTGCAAGTGCACCGAACAGAATATAGTACAAATGATAAGTGTCCTCAATTGAATTTAGAAATGCTCCAATCTTCCTATTAATTTTTTTGTTTGTTTGTGAATTAAATAAAATATTTCATCATTTGTGTATTTGTTTGATGAATGCTTGTTTGTGTATTTTTGGGTATTGTTTTGCAGTCAAATAATTGAAAATAATCAGGCCAGAGTTCCAGGCTTCCACTAATGACTCAATGGGGGTCCCTGGATTCCAATAATGATTCAGTGGGGGTCCCCAGTTTCTAGTAATGAGTAACTGGGGGTCCTCAGAAGTCAAAAGGTTAAGAACCACTGCTCTAGCTTAAATTGTAATGTTGATAATAAATAGTTTTTATATAGCAGTTAATATACATTTTTCGCTCTTTCTAAGAACTGCATTCTCTAGGTGTGTCTGTTAGCTAATATAATGATTCTCAATTAAACGACATAAGAAGGATGAAAGCCTGCGTAGGCCATGCCATTTTTTGAACTTCTCCTATAACATGCTGGTGATTTGCGCACACACATAAGCAAATCCTACAAAGGAGAACAAGACTTCAAATTTATTCTCTGAAACATTTAGCTGGCATAAGGAAACGTCTGCACTAGGTGTGCAAGGGTTTGCCCTTGATGCTCGAGGGTAGCCTTGGAAGTACCATCTAATGCAATGTATCTGACTTTTACCTTTCGTTGCATAAGCTCATGTGGCCACTGTCATAGTCATATTTATTGTACAGAAGAAGAAAAAGAAAAATATTTTATTGCATATAGTTAATCAAAACCATTACAATTTTATGTTAAAATCATCAAATTGTCAAAAAAGAAAAAGAGATTTCCTATTTACAAGTTCAGCATTAATCAGCTACCAATTATGTGTAAGTCAACTGTGTACAAGTTATTCCTCAATTTAGACCATCCTTAATCTTGTGGCTAAAATCATGTGTAAAATACAAATGTGTACTAGATATTGCTGATCCTCTATTTCAGGGCTAAGATCATGGACGAAAGTGCAATATGAACTATACAAAATGGCGCTAATTTTAGATGCTCATCAGATTTCATTACAGTAGTTGTGCACAAAAATGCAAATATGCATACATCCTCTATTGCATAGCTAAAGTCGCGTGCAAAGTGCAAATGTAAACTAGATGTTACGGATCCTTGATTTCCTGTCCAGAATCATGCGCAAAAAGTGCAATATGATCTATAAACAAATTAATTGCTAGATGTTAACAATCCTCTATTTCATAGCTAAAAACCATGTGCAAAAATGCAAATATGCATATCACTGTAACAATGATGGTATCTAAAGTAGACTTAGCACTAATGGCATTCAGACTTATAGTATGGCGTGTGACCTGATTTGGTGTCTGAATAATGTACGTGTCACTATATCTGTGATGATGTCTTCAATTGGCTCAGACCTAAGAACCTTAAGTCATGTGATATAGTGTGTTTCATAGTTATTAAAATCAAGTAAACCCTGTGTGTCTATGCTGGGCCTTTTATAGCCACGACCAGAATACCAAATTTGCTAGGTGTGCAGATGCAATGTGTTGGTCATATGTGCTAAGAAACACTCAAGTGAACGCTATGTGTTTGATTTTAATAATAATATGCTAACTTTTTGCAAAAATCTGGCGGCCCTGCATGAGGTCTGTAGCGAATGGCTATTCATTAGTAGCATTACAGCCGGTCGACATGATCTAACTTGGAAAGAGCGGAATACATGAAGTAAATAATACCGCCTCAAGTTGTTCACAGCTGGGCAAATACACAAAAAGTGAATGAGAGTCTCTTCAGCCTGGCCACAAAGTCTGCAAAGCATGGTTGGCCATGTTTGTTTCCATGTTGGGACCTGATCTTTTGAGCTAAAGGCTCCCAAACGGATCAAAAATAGCGAATGCTGGATTGATGGAGTTATATGTTGGACAAGATACGGCTGAGGTGATCGGATCTCGTATGTGGATAAAACCATCCAGCCATGTTTTTTCTTTGCTAGTGCAGCTTTGTCCATTATCCAAGCTTTTTGTTTTGCAGCGCTGTTAGCTATTTTTTGAATGCAGTAAAACTGTGGTTGGTATCCCAGGCGTCGTGCATATTAAGCATTGTTAAAAATTGTTCAAGTACTGTATGCCAGTCTTTTTTTCTTTTCGGTTGGTTCTTCATTTCCGTCCAACAATACCCAAGCAAGGATTCCTCTTGCGCTGCTTTTAATTTCCAACACATTTTTATTATTGCTGCTTGCCTAACCGGATGTTGGTTTAATAACCCAAATTCCAAGCGAACTTGTGCTTGAGATGTAAACTGCGGGATCCGAAAGATTTGTTTAAATAGGCCTGATTGTTGGAAATTCAAGAAGTTAGCGTCTTGGCCTTTAAATAGTCCGGAGCCATAGGTAAGGGTTGGGAGGAACTTGGCAGCAATGACTTTTAATAGATGGGAATTTGATGGCCACTTTAATTTCAATTTGAACATGTTTAGTGCAAATCGTATTTTGTTTGCTTGAGCTCTTCTGTTAATTAAGTGATCTTTAAGTGTGAACCTTGAATCAACCACTACTCCCAGATATTTATAGGAGGCACTCTGCTCTATACTGTTTCCTGCTGCATACCACTTATGTTTATTTATTGTACAGTTAATAAAAACCTTTCCAAAAAAGCAAATGTTTAAAAATATTAAATACTGTTAAAAATAACCTTTTCAAGAGCAAGTGGTAATAAAGTGCTAAAAGCTACTAAAAATGGTGCACTAAGTCCATATTGAGGGTTGTTACAGCCGGCCTCTTTGCAACAGTTAGTGTCCTGAAGTGTTGCAGCCTTAAAACAATATTGCACAATTCAGTCCGACATCAGGTTGGTAGGTTCAGGCAGTTCATGTCCAAAAAGCACGTTTTGAGGCGGGGTGCTGGGTACTCCGGCCTTCCCCTGGGCATTCAGTTTAAAACTTTTTGAGATTGCGAGTCTAGTATGCTCCCGTTTATAAGGTACAAGCAGTGCTTAGAGTCTAAGGGGTGCTGGTCATAAGTACGTTTGCGCCTCCTCAGCCTGAGTGTTCCAAACGCTTTTGGTCCACGTAGATGTTCCACGTATTTCTTGTTGCACCTGCTGTACCTAGTTTGGTAGCTGCTATTTTAAGGTTTTTTATGTTTTTTATGTTGAGTTGGCAATTCTGCGGATTCAGGATGGCGAGCATGTGTGTACGCCTAGGCTGATAAAGTCGGCGCGAAGTAGCAGTTTCCTTTGTGGTAAGAGCTGAGGTCAGATACATAGGACGTGTATTAAGGTTTCTTTTCCGAGTCCACATCGGCGGCAGGTAGTATCATGGTTGGCAGAGCGGTGCCAGGCCGGATGGTGGTTCAAGAAATTCCACTCCCCCATTCTTAGTGTTATCAGCCTGTGTTTAATCCATAGTGGATAAGTGTTGGCTATGTAGCTCTGTTGGTTTTTTGTTGTGTACGAGTTAATCACTGACCATGGGTGCGCACTTTTACACAAGGCTGCCTTGTGCTCTAGTGTCGCCATTTTTTGGGCTGTGGCAGAAGTCAGTTTTTTAAATGCTTGTTGGGAAAGGTAGTTGCTCCAGGCTTCTATTAGTGAGAAGTCCCTCAAGAGGTTGTCTAGTTGGATCTTGTATGCCGATCATTGTCCTGGCTGCTCCAGTTCAGACCAGATTAGGGCGTGTTTAGAATCCGGTGGCGCCGATCTAAGCCGATGGCAAAAGTTGGGAAAGCAACTGCTGGATGCCCAGGACTGCTTGGTGACGGCAAATTCTAGTCTCACTTGGACCGGAGATGCGCTTTTTGGCAAGCGTAGGGCTGATTTGTAGATTCTTGTGAATAGTTTGTCAACAGGCTCGATTTCTTTCCCTTGAGTAACTTCACTGCCGTAAGTTAGAGTAGGGCCCATTTTTGCCTTCATTACCTTGAGCAGCGGGTCAAAACTGGGGCCTTGTAGCTTCTTAGCAATAGACGTGAAGGCGAACAGTATGCTAGAGCCCTTAGTGTTGGTTGAGTGAACGTGGCGTGCGAAGGACCACCTGCTGTCAAGGATGACTCCTAAGTACTTGTAGTCTTTGCTGTGTTCTAGGGCGTCGCCATTACGATGCCACCTGTTCGTCAGGCTAGGTTTTAAGCTGAAGGCTACCGTTTTGGTTTTAGATTGGTTGATGCCAAGCATGTTTGCTGCTGTGTAGTCCCGAAGAGTTGAAACTAGTCGTTGTAGACCTATCTTTGTCTGGTTGAGGAGCACTAAGTCATCTGCATTTAACAGATGAGTCATTTTTTGCCCTCCGAGCTTGAGGGGGTGGCAATTTGCTTCGTTGAGGTGGTTGGACATGTCTGCTATGTATAGGTTGGAGAGCAAAGGTGCCAGCTCACAGCCTTGTTTTAGGCCAGAGTTCGCTTGAATCCTCCTTGACACACAGTGGACGTCCCCCAGCTTGATCTGCACCCAGGTGTTGAAGTATAGGTCTATTATTGCTCTCAGCAAGATGTCCGGGCGGCCCCAGTCCCTTAACTTGCACCACAGCTGACTTCTAGAGATGCTATCAAATGCAGCCTTGAAGTCCACGAAGCAGGAGAAGAGTGTTCCTTTCCGTCTGATAGCTTTGTCACACATTAAGGCAAGGGCCTTTAGATTCATAGTGATCCCGCAGCCGTCTCTAAACCGCATTGATTCACGGGCATGATCCACTTTTCTTTCACCCACAGTCTTAGGTCATCGAGAAGCAGGCTTGCATGTATCTTGGCATCATTGTGGATTAGTGCAATCAACCGATAGTTACAGGGATCTGATCAGGAGCCTCCTTTGAAAATTGGTTGGATGATGGAGCCTCTCCATGAGTCCGGAATGGTGTTAGCTGTTGGGCCATATTTAAACAGTGGGGTTAGTATCTCGGCCCATAGTTCAGGCTCATGGGAAAAAGAGCTGTGGGAAGCCCATTAGGGCCAGGGGCACCATCTTTCCGTAGTCCTCTTAGTTTGTTGGTGCAACGCTCTTCCATGCTGATGTTGATCATGGGCGAAGTTTGGGCGTCAAATGAATGGCTTGCATTCTGATTCGAGCATGGTTTTCTTGGTAATGTGCTGTAAGGCAGTGGACATGTCGATTGTGTAGAGAAGTGCGCCATAAGGTATGTGGCCACATAGGCTCTGAGATGTTTGCACTCACGGTTCTTCTGGGGCCAATTGTGACACAGTTGATTAGTGACCAGAATTTTTTTTGCGTTATTTCTCTTGCTAGCTGTTAGCAGTTCCGCCCTAAAACCCTCATTTTTTTCCCTTCTAGCGTGCCACATGGCTTCCCTAAACTGTGATCTTGCTTTGCTCAGGCTGTGTCTGGCTAAGATTGAGGACGGTTGGTTTACAAGAACTCGTAATTTACGGTTAACGTTTCTTTTTAGCGTCTTTAGCTTTTCCGTCAATCTGAATTTGGTTGAGGGTTGGGCGCGTGCTTTAGAGCGTGTTGGTAATGTGCCTTGGAAGTCCAGCAGGATTTGTTCTATGAGGTTGGTTCACTGTGAAATAGGTGTGCAGCCTTCTGTTAATTCGTTCTTTAGCAGGTCCTGTATCCGTATCGATATTTCTTGGTCGATTACATTATCCAATTTTAGCCGTTTTAGATTTTCTGTCCCCACACCGATGCTGGTGTGTGGGGCTACTTCCAATTTTTGAGGAATTATGTTGAAATTGATGTTTTGTGGCCGGTGGTCACTGTCTAAGCGTTTGCTTATCAAAAAGTCTCTGATGTGTTTAAAAAGGCCACCTGAGCGCAAACTAAAGTCTATATAAGAGATGGTGTTGCCCACTGTTCTTGTCCACCCGGGTGGAGAGTCTCAGTGAAAGCAGCCATTGATAAGCCTCAAGCCCAGTGCATAGCATTCTTTTACAAAGCTTTCTGTAGTGGTGTTCCGCCGTAGATTTGGGGAAAGATTTTGCATTGGGAGGTCGTACTCAGTGTCCAGGATGCTCATCTTGCCGCCGGTCACCCCCCCCCCACTATAGAGATATGTATTGAAGTCACCAGATAGTATAATGTTTGCAGATGGGTGCTCTAGTTTGAGATCCGTTAGAGTTAGTGTGAGGTCTTTCAGTATCTCCTTTTTCCTTGATTTACAGGGGTTAATGTAGACGTTGATAATTAGGAGCAGAAGGGCCTTGTGAGAGTCAAAGATGTTGAGGTGAAGTGCTTGTGCCCTGGGGGCTTCGAGTCTTATTTCTCCTGTTGTACATTGCAGCGATGTTGAAACGTAGATTGAAAGACCGCTCATAGGATGGCCGAACCTGCTGGGTTTTTTTGCCGGTTTTTGGTACTCCACAAAGTCTATTAAGGGAACTGTTGACTGGGCCCAGGTTTCTTGCAGTAGTAACAGGTCCAAATCCTTCCAAGGTGTCAGGGGTTCGTCGTTATCGATTTTTTGTTAAAGGCCCTGAATGTTCCATGAGCTTAGGGTGAAGTTTGCCTTGGATGGTTGTTTCCGATCTACCGTTATTGTGGTTTGTCAAATTCCTGGTCTGATTTGTAGGGCGGATGAGAGCCAGCCCCAACTGGTGTAGGGTGATGTTATCCAGCTGCGGTCTTGACCTCTGGTCTGGGTTTCATTTCTCAATGATCAGGTTCCTAGGTGAATGGTTTGGATGTAAACCGTGGTAATTTTGAGGCTTTGAGAGCCTTGAGTGCTTTTTAAACTTGAGTAGGTTGGCTGAGGAACCTGGTGCAGGAAGGCTAATGGGTAACCTTTGGTCCCTGTTCATTCAATTTTTATGCCCCAGCTTTCGAAGACTAGAAGATTGGTCATGAGCTTTTCTGCCCGTAAAGGTGAGAGAAAGGAGACCTGGGTGGCCTCTGGCTCTTGAACTCATCGCGGTTCTAGGAACTCAATTGAAAAAATGTCTGCTGATGTTATGTCCTTTAGATCCGGAATTGACTGAAACAGGAGGATCAGGTTGCCCCTATTCAGGATGTCATGGGTCCCATCGATTGATATTCCGGAATAAAAACTAGCTTAGTCTGCCCTGGGCAGGCTGTCGAGGAAATGATTGTACCCACATACCCCGTGCTTTGTGTTGGGGGATCTTCTGATTGATTTTAGTCCCCGTATTTCACTCTGTCTGGGGTTTGCTTCAGACGTTTGCGTTGTTGACTAAAATCCCCGCATTCCCTACTGTAGGGATCTCTGTTCTTGCCAGGCATTTCAATCTGGGAGTGCAGAGATTTTATTGCGTTGTTTTTTGTATTGCTGCGGCATGCTCCATTGTGAGGTTCGAAATTTGTGCTTGAGTTAGTTCCAGGTTTCCGCCCGGTCATGTTAATGTCAAGCAGTTGTTTTGGGTCAGGATTTGAGTTGGTTGGTCTGTGTGGGTCGTCATTGGCATAGGCAAGTGAGGGTGCTCTACTTGGGCCATGAGTGTAGTTTGGCTCTTTGGCTGCTTGTGGTCCAGTGTTGAGAGCTGGTTATTTCCATGGACTGCCACCTCTGCTTCATTTAGTTGTTCCACTTGATGGTTCGGTGCAGCCTGGTCTAATCTTTGCGAAGCTGAGGACAAATCTGTTGTATTTATTGTTTCGTCTGGGCATTGAGGTCCTTGAGCTGGTTTTGATTTGGTGATGATGGAGTAAAGCCTTTCCTGTTTTGCTGATAGAGGCGCTTTTTGAGTTTTGTTTCTTTGCTCCCTTAGTCGTTTGCGGGAGCCTTTGCTTCGTCTGGTCGGCTGTATGAGGTTTGATAATTTGGGAAGGTCTGTAGATTAAGAGTGCAGCTGTGGTCGGGGTGGCCTGGACTAGAGCGCCTACTACTCCACCTGAGTTTTGAGCACAAATTGCTGTAGTAGTTTGTTTACCAGCTGTTTTGAAGCTTCTTGCTCTTTGTCCGATTCCTCGAGACAAGACTGCGAGGTGTGGATCTTTTCTGCGCCATTGGTGGCATTGAATTGCAGTTTGAGATCTTGCAGTAGGGTTTCCATAACGTGTGGTAAAGAGGCCAGCTTGTTTATGATCGGAGAGCACAGACAGTCACCTCCTGTTACAGTGGGGGGGGGGATTCCGCTGCAGTTTGTGCTCACTTTATCAGTTTGTTCAAAGCATCTAGTTTACTGTCTATGCCGGTGATTAGAGTCGCTAGAGAGCCAAGTATGTCCACTTGAGCATCTAACTTGTCTTAGAGGTAGTATAGTGCTCCAGACATAGCGTGAATCATACTCCACAAGGAGGTCCATACATCGCTTACTTGTGAAGTTGTAGGTATTAAGTTAAATGAAGTAGAGGGGTGGTCTTTGACTGTGGCGGCTGGCCGTTGGTTCCTGAAGTTAGTTGTATGGGCTTCTGAAGCCTGATTCAAAATCTGCTTGTTCAAGGGGGCTGATGCAGATAAGGGGGAGCCTGGAGCGTGTGACTGATGGATTGGACATGGAGCTCCTGAGTTTAATCGTAAAATATTCCCCTTTTGTGCATCAGTTGCACTCACTCCTTTCCACACTGAGGTCTGGTGAACATTAGTACGCTGGCCTGTAGGGCCTAGTTCAGGGCTTCCGTACGTTGGAGGTTCTGACTTTGCTTTTGCCCGGGGCTGCTGGGTCGGCTTAACTCTAGGCGATTGGTTTGTTTTGTATAAGCTGTTGCTGTAGTGTAAGAGTCCCAGATCTGCATTGGATCAGGACGCGTGGCCTGACGGGGCTGTTGGGCCAGTTAATCTGGATGTATCCAGTGTTCAGCTTCTGTTCGTATTAGGGTCCCGGGGCGCCAATTAGTAGCAGCCAGTCCTCGTCGTTTGACAATGGAATTGGAGTTGCCGGCTGGGAGATAAACATGGGAGCTGTTAGCCCTACGTGGGATGGTATGCTTGAGTCTTGCTCCAGTGAGTGGGGATATATACTACTTCATGTGACCAATGGGCCATCCATCATAGGGTCTGTTTGTTCCAGTGCTAGTGCTAAGATTGGACTGGGTGGCAGTGCCGGGACTGCTGGTGTATCCGGAAACAATATGGTAGGAGAGATGGTGTCTTCTGCGGGGTCTGGTTTTACGCTCTTTGGAATCCTGGCTAAAACTTGGTTTCCCGAGCGTTGGAAAAAATCTGTGATCTGTTTTTTGTGGGCAAGCTGGTGATTTTCTGCTGGAAAGCTTTGAGGGTTGACTGAAGCCTCTAGGGAGCAGGGAGTCGTGGTTTGGTTTGTCTCTCCTGATTTGCGTCCTGGTTTGCATCTACATCCGAATCGGACTGGGTCGTCTGGCGCTTCGGCTCCGTTGAGTCTGCGGTGTTGGCCCTTGCTCTTCTGGGTCTTAGAGTGTGTATCCCCACCACACTCCTGTCGTGCCAAAGGCTGAGCCTCAGCCTGATCCAAGCTGGATTCCACGGGAGCGAAGATGCGGTTCCCAAAACTTCCAGAAAACAGCACCTGGAGGAATATTAGGTAATCCACTCACAAGCAACTGTTCACTAAAAGTATGGGGAATAAATCATAGAGTGACCACCACTCTTCCCCAGAAGAAGATACAGGAAACTCTGTAGTGCACAAACCGGATAATCAGAGTGCTGTAATGAAAATACAAGACTAATCTTACTATTGCTGACCAATAGACAAAACAGAGTAGCATAGAACATTAATGCAGGTCAAGTTCAGTGATCTACAATCCACTTACCCAGAGGAGAGTCCCATGACATCTTGAAAGTAATAGTAGACAGTAGTGGATGTGTCTGGGAGGTCTCTTGTTGTGCTTGCATTAAACACAAGGGGATACTCTCATACACTCACTCATACCAGGTTTGTGGGAGGATACTGGGTGGTGGCGTATAGAACAACTAAGAAAGAGAGGGAAGGCTCAAGGGTCTATAGGTGAACTTGGGTGCTAGAAGGGAATGGGAAAAGAAAGTGCCTGTGAAATATCGCGTGTTGACCGGCTCAGAATATGGGGCAGAGCGGAGCAACAACACGAATGGGTACAGGCAACAAGTTCCCTGTAACGTAGTATGCTGGCCGGCTCAGTTTGTGATTGGGAGCGGAGCAGCAACTCCTACGCTAAAAAATAAAAAGGTATATCTAAGGGGTGACACCAAAGAAGCGGCGTGCTGCCCGGCTCAGGGACAGGAGCGGAGCAGTCACGCATGCACAAGCGGAGCACCGGACCAAAAACGATAGAAGGCTGGGGTGTCGCGGGCTGGCCGGCTCCAAGACCACAGGAACGGAGCAGCCACGCGAATCAGGGCGAAAGGGAGATACCAATGTTATAAAGGCGGGACGCGCTGACCGGCTCAGTAGTAGATAAGGAGCGGAACAGCAACGGAAGCGCCAGCAGGAATGTTCCTCACGAGAAAGGGAACCAAGGAGATCCGCGGGAGTCCGGAGCCAGGGTCGGGAAGTTGGACCGTACGCCGAACGTTCGGCAACCAGGAACACGAATGGAACAAGGGGGGCGTGGTCACGTGTCAGGAACAGTAAGCCAAGCAACAGCTTACGTAGGGGACGGCCTTTTACGAGCCTTAGGGACCGTCTCAAAAGTACTCACATCTGTGGATTTCACATCCCTTGACCTTGCATCAATGTCCAACCTGTTTGTGGGGTCCTGATTGCGTTACGTTAAACCGGAGTCCTAACAACTCCTCTCTTGCAGTGGGGGCTTGGCCTTGAACTTGAGGGCGATTGTATGCACCGTTCCGACTGTGGCCCCCCGGTTTCTTAGGGCAATGGCTGATATTGGGTGACTCTCTGACTCCTCCTCTTTTGCCAGGGGCTCCTCTTTGGCTATAGTTTTCTGCCGCTCTTCACATTCTCTGGTGCCCTTGGGGGGAGGTCTGATGCCCGCAAACCTTGTGTCTGAGTTCCTGCGTTCCTATGAGTCTCCCTGCGCTCTGCTCGCTCCCGAGTCCTGAGGCCCTCTGTGGACGGGTCAGGTCAGTTTTGTTGCAGATGTGTTACAGGCGTGTTGTTGGGGCACTTACTGGAGCTTACCAGGGCTAATGGGCTTATTAAGGCTCCGGCGATCTCTCCTGTTTGTCTTTCCCTGTAAGGCTTGATCCCTGGCCCCAGGGTCCCTTGGGCAGAGACTGGGCCCTGAGCACGTCTTCAGTCCTAGCCCCCGACCTCTCCTCAGCCCGTCCCAGCCCCACCGTCCCCACCTCCGTACCTCCTGGACCTCCTGGTCCTCTTGGTTCCGATCTGAGTCACCCTGCCTGATGCCTGGTGGGTGGGGAAGTGAGGTGGGGTAGTGGTGAGGGGCCGGGCAGGGATGGTAAAATGGTAGAATGGTGGAGGCAAAGGATGATGTGCCCCTTGTTATCCTTATGCGCCCCTTGTTATCCTTATGCTCCCCTTGTTATCCTTATGCTCCTTGGGGCTCCTTGGGGCTGTGCAAGTGGGGCCACCAGGCTGGACTGCAGGCAGCACCTGGATCTAACCAGGCCGCCTCTGCAGGACACCTGGCGCCTCTCTCAGCGCCACCAAATAACGGCAGCACCACTCGCGGCCACACCCGTGTCTCTTGAAGTTTAGATAGGGTGACCAGGCGTCCCGGATTTGCCCGGACAGTCCCGGTTTTTCGCCAGCTGTCCCGGCAGATTTCAGGAAATTAAGCTCATGTCCCGGTTTTTAGAGAGGGTCGGCTGAAAACGGTGGAAGGTATCTTTTTATGTTTTGCAAAGCAGGGATAGTTAGCAGCTGTTATGAGAAAGCAATTTAGTTAACAGGCGTGCTACTGGCTTTAAAAATGGCATTTTATTTATGTTCTTACTGCCTCCTCTGTAATTCTCTGCTAAGGAGCGCTGTCATTCTTTCCGCTGGGTTGAAGTAAAATTGTAGTCCTTCTTCTATTTTTAGGAAATGTCCCGGTTTTTGGCTATAAAATTCTGGTCACCCTAAGTTTAGAGGTACGGCTGGTTAGTGGCAGCAGCGGGCAGCAGTGGGTGGTGTGCTGTTGTACGCTGCGGGGGTCTAGGGGCCTGGGCTACACAGGCAAGTGGCCACAGCTACAAATAATTAGCACGTCCACACAGTGCAACAGTCGAACGTTGAATGGCCTCGTGCGACCACGCCCCCGTTTATTGGCACGCCCTGACCACGCCTGGTCCGAGCGCGTGGGTGCGACACATCCGGCCCACGCTCGGGCCACAACACTACAATGCTAACTTATTACATCCCATCTTAACTCAGTCTCTTTTCTTTTGCTTGGCTGGCCGGCTCACTTGGCATGCAAAATCTTTTAGTCGGGAGCTCGGGCAGGATTGTCTCTCAGCCTGTACCGGGGGTGGGAGCCCCTCCCCGGGGTTCGAGCAACTGGTGTCACCGACGATTCTGCTTGCCTTCCTAGGTCGGGGGAGGCCACAGTGTTTTCCTGATGGGCCTCTCTCGGGTTGTTGCTTGGCAGGGTGCCCAAATCCTCTGTCCACGAATGTTCATCTTCTGCCTCTCCTGTGGTCGATTCCTCTTCTTCGCCTGGGGTTTCATCTATTTTCTTGAACCACAAGACGTTCCTGGTTATCTCCTCCCCATTCTTCTCTACTGTAACCATGGTTCCCTTGACAGCAACCACGGTCCAGTACCCTTGTTCATATGGGGTCCGGAATTTTCCTCCTTGTCTCCGATCTCGCACTATTACTCGATCTCCTGGGTTCAGATCGCGGGGCCGGGTCCCCCTTCGGTGACTGGCCCTTTGGTTCTGATGTTTCCTCCTTCCTAGTGCTTCATCCTCATTGTACGGAGGTGGGGTCCAACCAGGACAGGTAGGGATAGTATCCCGGCGTGGTCCGTTAAACATCAACGCCCACGGGGCCTGACGCGTGGTGCTATGTGGTGTGCTTCTGTCGCTATGAAATAATTTTCTAGCCGCCCTATCCACGTCTTCCATCGTGGGGACCCTGTGGTAGGATCTGCTGCCTCGCTAAACGGGGGTAGGACCCCTGTTGGAGCGTGTTATGTGATCACACGGGTAGGTTGCTGGTCAGCATTGGGCTCGGGTCCCCCATTTTCTCCTCCCGGGGTGTCGCTCCTGTCTAGAGGTGATGGCTTGTTGGCATGGTAGGTACTGGCTGGTGGCGCAGATGTGTTCCTTCGCCCTGGGCAGGCTTGTGTGGCTAAATGTGATGGCCAAAGAGAGATAGAATGGAAATCCTTGGTGGGGTGGCACCCCTTGTGTCCTCCCCTTGTTGCTTGTGCTGCAGGCTGTGCTCTGTTAGGAGTGTCCCTGGCCTGTTGGTAGCCTTCAAACACGAGACCTGTGTTGTCTCCTTGTTCTTGGGGTGCAGGGCCCAGCGCCAGTCTCACACGCGTAGGCAGCATGGTGGGGCCTCAAACTGCTCCTCTGGGCAGGGGCTGTGCGTCGTGCGCATGCAGCAACGGGCCTCCAGCCACAGCAGGGGTCGCGCTCTTACCGGCTGTCACCCGATCGTCTGGGCACGTTGTCGGTCGCGCGGGCACCTCCCCTGCGGATAATGAAGTCGGCTGCACCGCCTGCTCTTCCTCGGTGCACGATGTCGAAGGCGTGCTGCTGGCGCCGCGGTGATAGTGCAGGATCGTGGGCCGCCTCCGCACTCGTCGCCAGTGTGCTGTTGTACGCTGCGGGGGTCTGGGGGCCTGGGCTACGCAGGCAGGTGGCCACAGCTACAAATAATTAGAACGTCCACACAGTGCAACAGTCGGACGGCGAATGGCCTCGTGCGACCACGCCCCCGTTTATTGGCACGCCCATACCACGCCTGGTCCGAGCGCGTGGGTGCGACACATCCGGCCCACGCTGGGGCCACTACACTGCAATGCTAACTTATTACAGGTGGCAGCCCCTTTGGCCGTCTCCGCAGTGGCTTGGTGATGCCTAGGGGTAAACAGCTCCTCTGCCGACCTGCTGGCTCGCCGACTTGTTGTGTAGCTCCGCCTCCTCCTCGCGCTGTGCCCCTAAAGGGCGCTCTTGTATAACAGAAGGTTTCCACATCACTAATTCAATTCGCTTATTTGTTGGGCAGACTATATTGTGCGAAAGGCACGCACCTGTAGGAAAATATTCTCCGGGGTAAGGGTGCATCTGCGTGAAAGACTTTTCTTTCATAACAATTCTTCTCATTGCCTTGAATATTGTCTTTTACATTTTATGTATCAATTGGTGGCATACAAGGGTTCTAAGCACAAGCAAAAGTTTTGTCAGTTTGCACAGGTCTTATAGGTAAAGCTCCACCCCGCTGAACATTTTACTACAGGCACCAACCCTCAGGCCTAGATAATAATAAGAAAATTAATAACTTCTGTTTTATAAATAGTTTATAAAACTTGCTTTTTCTGAGCGGTGTTTCTATTATCTAATGTAAAAACACTCAATGTGTCTTCATTCGAAGGATGGAAGTCTGAGTTCGCCCTATCCGTTGTATCCGTATGACCCGAAGATTTCTCTCTCTGCCTCACTCTCTCTCTCTCTGCCTCACTCTCTCTCTCTCTGCCTCACTCTCTCTCTCTCTGCCTCACTCTCTCTCTCTCTGCCTCACTCTCTCTCTCTCTGCCTCACTCTCTCTCTCTCTGCCTCACTCTCTCTCTCTCTGCCTCACTCTCTCTCTCTCTCTCTCTCTCTCTCTCTCTCTCTCT